>BLSF01000138.1:0-34696 GCA_012862575.1 Parietichytrium sp. I65-24A | reverse complement strand
GCTGGTCAGTGGTTTTTTTGTTGAATTTTGATTTGTTTTGCAAAACGCAGCGCAACGTCATCGGGCAGAGTTTGTTATATTGCGTACTGTATTAAATAGTCTTATCATATCATAGAGTCATCTAAGACAGTACGTAATACTTGTCATTGAAATCAGATCTGCTTTCGTCTCTTTCTCCCTTTGCACGAAATCAGTAGATCGTAATTTCTTTCTTTAAGCTCTCTGGAGCAGTGTGAATGTGTGTTTGGTTTGGTGAGGCTTACGTCTGCCGCGAGCCTCCCCAAGACAGTACGTACTACCAGACACTCAGAATTTCAGAATCACAGCCAGATCTGTTCTGGGTTTTCATCCATCATGTGCTGGTAGTACCTCGACTCTTTCAGAAAGAGAGGACTAACTAAAAGCAGTAAACGACCCCTCTTGTGCGCACACACCTTGCCCTGAACGGAGATGGATGGATGGCTTGCAAGTTCACTTGACCACACCGTCCACGCTTCATAGTGCATTGCTCTGGCGAAGGCTAGAAACTTTCGCCATCTCTCTTTGCCAAGAGTCTCAACGGCATTCTGATTCTTGATGCGCTAGACACTTGAGCCCCATTGAAGCTGCGCGCATTTGCGAAGCTCTCCCGTCGCCGCCGTCTGTACTAGATTTTTCTTGCTTGCTGTTTGTGTGTTAATTGAGCCTTTTCGGGAATTGGTGTTTGAAATCTGAAGGTTGTACTGGCATCTGGCAATTCTTCCCAAGCTCTTCCATTCAGATTCTGATTGCTGGTGGCGCTTTGTTTGCATTTCTGTCGCAGTTTTATTTGCTGTCCATCACCTTTACTGATCCTGTCTTTCAAGAGCATCTGGGTCAGTGTGTCGTAACCTGAACTGCTCTTGAGATGACTTAAGTAACGTGAATTGAAGGGTTGATTGGAAAGTTATGGATGTTCTTGTTCGCTTGCGCGTCTTGCTTGCTTGCTTTGTCCTGTCTCGGGTCTGCTGCAGCTCTGTGGCTGATCAGGTCTGTCTGTGGTTCTTCAACGGACTTGTTAAGTTCTGTCAGTCTTTGTATCTTCGTCAACGGAACGTGGAGTGACGTGGAGGTCCGCGTTGTCCGTGAATTCATAAATGTACGCTTTTAATTAAAAGGAATGGGCATGGTCCGGTAGCGGCAACAATCCCCTACTAAGCCTAGGCAATGAATTTGCTTTGGCCGCATAGTGGCCGCACAGTACTCGAGTACACTGATTTTCACCGTAGGGCACCAGTCGGGCCGGGGTGAAAAGAAAGCAAGTGAAGAGCTAGCTAGTCAATTGATAAAGTTGAGTATCTCAGAGCCCTCGTAAATTCTGACAGCTTGCGGAGGTTCGCTCGACAGCACCGCTTCGATGCCGCAGTTTTCCATGACCTCGCCAAGCTAATTTGGAATGAGCGGAAGCAGTTCGGCAGAATAAAGTCGAGCTTAGGCATGAACCACTGAGCAAAGCCTGGTGTGTTTGTGTTACCTGTAAGGGTCGCGGGGCGAACGAGAGATACACTTCGAATTCCCATGTTCGAAATGTTTTCTTCTATATTCTTCTACTTTTGCCTTTCAGATGCAGGTGCAATCCGCGTCCAGCTGCAGTTCCAGTGAATCTTGAAGGTGTGGAGTTCACACCCGCTCCAGCAGAAGCTGGAAGCGAGACATCTCGTGCCCCACCGAGCTTCACCGCTTGCGCAAACTCCGTGAACAAGGTTACATCTGCCAGCTCGAGCTCTTCCTTGCTCGTCTTGCTAGGTGCGCCAACGCCCATCGTGATGTAGACTACGTCAACACCTTTTCCCGCGGGTAAAATAGACCTGCACTCCGCCCCAAGAGACCCTGCCGCCATCGAGACGGAGTGCTGCTCTACTTTTGCCGCTCGCTCCGAGAACCACCGCTGTCAGACTCTGCTACATCGCGCTAACCTTTGCTGAAAGATGCTCTCTCCACAGAGTCTTCGTTATGCTGCACCTACGAGTAGTGTNACCGGAAACAGAAACCTCCCGCAACTGCGGCAGCAAACTGAGCGATCCTCGGTGACGACGGTGTTCATGGTGCGTGTAAACGTAGCAGCAAACCACCCAAGCTGAGCATCTGGCAGCGAGAGAGTGAGTGTTGCGTGTCTGCTCCAGCTGTTGTTCTGTCAGAGTGTGCACGTGGTCGTATGAATATTTGGAAATATGAAATTATATTGAGAATTAGTCCGTTGACGTGCCCCTCAGGCTCAGGCTGGTAGTCTCTCGGTAGTTTCCCTTAGGATTAGCTGAATGGGTAGAAAATGCTTGATGAATGTTCTTTAGTTCTTTTCTCATTGTCTTCACTAGGCACACAGAGGTTTGCCTTCCAAAAAACTGCAGATAATTTTAGCGTTGAGAGCGGGATCTATCGCGAGGACCACAAATTTTGGAAAACTGTTCAGGGAGAGACAACACCCACTGACACGACAGAATACACTCAGGCGGATGATCCCTAACTAGTAGGTCTCCCAGGATGCTCTCTTCGCTTACCAATCACGTAGTCGAGAGTAAGTCAATCTCTCTCTCTCAAAAGGTGGAGAACATGGGAGAGAAGAGAAAAGGAAACCTCAAACTTGCAATTTGGTATCCTTCATTGAGGTGTGAAAGAAAAGTGCTGCACCAGCCAATATGGAGGAAGAGCAGCGTTGGTGGGAGGAAAAGTGGAGGAGGCACCATGAGCGGTGGGAGAAGGCCAACAAACAGAGATGCGTCCTGCGTCGCCCATTGTACTTTCCAGCACGCTTGGATGACGTGCACGATCGCGACAACCCGTCGCTGGACCGATATCAAGAAGAGCAAGGCGTGATGACTCCCAAACTCCACTGGACGTTCTTGTGTGACATTGTGGAATACTTGCCGTGCAACTTTTTGGGAAGGCCCACGATTCATTGCGTCGATCTTGATGGAGAGGAGTTCAGAATGATTGGGTATTTTGAAGGAAACAGAAACATGTGCTTTGACCGCGACTTGGGACCGAGGCTAAAACCTGGACGAGTTCTTGCTTTTCGATACGGCGAGAAAAAGACATTCTTGGACATGACGATTGGTTTCCGTGTCGAGGATCACCACGTGCCGATGCTGGATGTTTTCCCCGGACCGTTGTCAAAGTTGCTTGCTGCTGCTGATGTTGTGTTTTCTGCTGATGCTGCCGTGAAGGGCTTGAAGGAATGTTGGCAGTGTAAGCGAACATCAGACAAAGCTCTCTCTCGGTGTGCGGGGTGCCAACTGGCGCGATACTGCGACAGGGAATGCCAAGTGAACCATTGGCAATCACACAAGCAAGTCTGCAAGTATGTCAGACACGTACATGAATTAACCGGCGAAAGTAAATGTAATGGATTTACACTTGGGTCCTTCGTCGACTGGGTCGAATTCCCACGGAACGGTTTTCAAGGAGCAGCGTCCAAAGCATTTAACGGCGACGGTGAGAAACAGCGGAAGGAGTCTGCCGTCGAAATCCATAATCAAACTGCGCGTTGGGAGTGTAGTTTGTGCGAGAAGCAATTCAGCTCGGCTAATGCGCGGGACCAGCATCGAGAGGTGAAACACAAACTTGTGGAATGTAGTGTTTGTGATCGAAGGTTCAAGACCGAGCAAGGTCGTGACACGCATCTGCGGGTTGTACACTTTCAGCGAGAGTGCGGTTCCTGTAAGAAAGCATTCAAGTCAGAGGAAGCACGAGATCGGCATTTTCAGGATGTACACGTCGACCGCGAGTGTGACATTTGTGGACAGGGCTTCCGTACCTCGACCGCCCGTGACCAGCACCGACAAGTCAAGCACTGCGCTTTTATTTGTGCGATTTGCGAGCAGGCCTTCCGATCACAACGGAGTTTGCAACAACACCGACAAGCAAAGCACCATAGGGATAAAACGAGGGATTTGGTGATAAAAGAAACCCAAGACCCCGCCGATGCCAGACCTGGATGGCGAGTGGGTAAAACGCGCAGACTTTTTTGGCACCAAGTCTTTTGGTTTCTTTATGTGCGACAAGTGTAAAGGTACCTCCGGTTGGTTTTCAGCGCACGCTTTCCCTGATTTTCGTCAAGGCTGCAAGTCCTGTAAAACCCGTACCTTCCCGCACTTTCTATGGCAAAATACAGGCTCCTCATCAAGTCACCTCCAGAGTGACAAACTCAGAGGGCCTCATCAATCCCATCTTTGTGATGCATGCAAGGCAGGAGTATGTACTGAGACACTCTACATCTAACATAGAGCTCTTGCGCATGTTTTGTTTTTCTTCATTGAACGCTACACATGATTGCTTTTGTTGTCACAAAGGGGAGGCCCAAGAAGAAAGAGCAATCTCGTGCGGCTAACCTAAGAAAAATGATGATTTTAATCGATGCACAGTACACTTATCGCGAAGCCAAACATTTCCACCTTTATTTACGTCGGCCGTTGCGCCACCATATGTCACCGATGATACCGCGAAATGTTAACTCCAAAAGCACATTAATGAAGTCAGATGCATTCGCGATGTGGACGGTATTTGCAACCTAATCTAATCTAATAAAACACAACGAGTTCTTTTCTCATTATCGATGTTACGCGAACAGCAACATATCCGTTCATCTATCTATCCATCTCACCGCGACCGCCACCCCCAGCAAGCCAGGCGCTATACAATCCGTTATACTTGATCACCTTGTGCGCATCTCACAACTACAGGTCGTGCGCCTAGGGTAGACGCTCTACTGCAACAGGTCAGGGCGTTTTACAGAGATGGTCATGCCCTCAAACTCCTGCTGAAGCTCCTTGATCCTGCGAATATTCCTGACAGCGCAGCGCAGCTGCTCCATGCAGTGTGCCTGGAATTCTGCCTCCGTGACATAAAACTCAAAGTCGACCAGCGAGCAAAAAGCTCCTTCCAAGATCTTGAGCTCGCTGCTGGGCACACCGCCCAGCTTGGCGAACGTGAGATGCAGACGCGGCAGCGTGTCGTCCGTGAATTTGACGGCCACGTACACGGCGGCCAGCAGGATGCGGTGCACGGATAACGAGGTGACGCGCAGGCTGTGCGGGTGCTTGCTGCACGCGCGGTCGATGTACACGAAAGCGAGCAGCAGGCACCTGAGCCCGCGGCCCATGGCGCTGTTCTCGCCCTCCAGCACCCCGGGCGAAGGAGACTGCGGTTCGCTGTCGTCCGCGTTCCCATTGCCATTGCCGCTATAGTCCCCAGAGTCGTCCTCCGCGGGCGACGCCATGCCCGACACGGACGACACAGACGACACAGATGTTGTCAGCAACGACAGATCCGACCCATCGGATGCGAACAGCGCCGGGTCCGAGTGCGCGTTCAACGCGCGCACAATCCGCCACAAGTACTCGGCGACCGGCATCTTCGGCACGGACGCTCCGCAGAACACCTCTGCCAGCCCGTCCATCTCTCCGCCAATTCCATTCACATTCCCATTCACATTCCCACTTGCGCTCTCCACATTCCCATTCCCATTCCCATTCTCATTCTCCCCAAGCACGTTCCCACGGTTCCCACAGTTGGCAGGAGCAGCAGCAGCAAGTTGGTCCCCGTTGCGCGCCATCTTGGCCAGCGACTTGCCGAACATGTCCACAATGTCCCTCAGCGACACCTTCCCCGCCAGCGCCTCGCGGCGGATGCGCTGCAGGCCGCCCTGCGCGATGCTGATGTGCAGCGTCAGGTCCTCGGACGACTGCGACAGCTCGCGGTAGTAGTGCGCCGCCATCGACCCCTGCCCGTCCCCGCCGCGGACCCCCCGCACCTGGCCGTCCCCATCAGCCCCAGCGACAGGTACGCCAACGTTAAGATCCCCTGTGCGCACCGCAGAATCCGAGGCCCCCGACGCCGGGAGGGTGCCGTCCATGGGCCTGCCGCCGAGTGGGACGACTGGGACGAATGGGACGAGTGGGACGGGGACGCCGTCCCCCACACCTGCGGCTGCGGTGGGACAGGAAGGTGGGGTGGTAGGCGTGGCTAGGCGCGGCCTAGGGGATGATGCGGCGGCGAAGGCGGGGGAGGCGTTCCGCGCGGATTTCGGCGGTTCCTGAGCGGCGGCGGGACGTCTCGCGGCGGAATTCGACGAGCTAGTGCGGACTAGCAGCCGGCTACCCGAGGGCGGCGGGGAGAAGGAAGGAGAGGCCGCGGACCTTTCGCCGCGCCGCGAGGACCCCTGCGAGGACCCCTGGTGGGACTCGCCAGCGTCCCAGCCCACCCACGCGGGCCTGCCGTACTGGGACAGCGAGCTGGTCTCCGAGTCCCGCCGCGCCTTCCCACCGCCGTTGGCCGCGCTGTCCTCGCTGCCACGGGACGCATGGGACACATGGGACGCATGGGACGCTTTTTCGGGGGTGCGCGCCTCGTCGTGCGGGCGGGCGGCGAAGGCGGAGCGACGAACGAGGAACGCTTCGCCGATGGCGACGCGGTCGAGCTCTAGGTTGCGCACGGCAGCGAGGCGCGAGAGGTCCCTGGCGCGGCTGAGACGGGCCAGCTCCTCGTGCGACGTGCTGGACACCGACGCCCTGCGGCGCATTGGCACCGTCCCGCGCTGTGCATGTGGTTGTGCATGTGCATGTGCATGTGCATGTGCATGTGCATGTGCATGTGCATGTGCATGTGCATGTGCATGTGCATGTGCATGTGCATGTGGTTGTGCATGTGATTGTGCATGTGGTTGTGCATGTGCATGTGCATGTGCTTGTGTTGGTGCTTGTACTTGAACTTGGCCTTGCGTTTGTGTTTGTGTTGGGGCTTGTGTCTGCGTGTGGTGGTGCTGATGGGCGTAGTTCTGGTGCCTCTGGTGGTGCGAGGGCGAGAGGCTCTCTCTGTGCTGATGCATCTGATGCATCTGATGAGTTTGGTGGGTTTGATGAGGCTGGTAGGTGACGTGCTGGATGTCGCTCTGGCTGCGGCTGAGCCGGCGCGTCGGGGACTGCGGCTGCGCGCGGGAAGCGGGGTTCATGTTCATGTGCATGGCGGTGGGGCTGCGGGCGGAGACGCTGGACCCGGAGGATGTGGTGGACGAGAGGCTCGGCACTGGGCGAGGCGGCAGAGGCGGAGGGCTGCTGGCGATTCGCTCGAAATGGGTTGGCTGTGGAGATTGGCCGCGCATCGGATCTGAACTGCGTGAGCGGGGCATGGCGGACCGAGTGTAGCCACGCTGCATGGCTCTGCCCTCCCGCTGCAGAGTGCCTCTGGTCGACTCAACCGCGCTGCTCTGACGCTGCAGAGTGCCTCTGGCGGGCTGAACTGCGCTGCTCTGGCGCTGCAACGTCCCCCTGCTCGGGCGAACTGTGCTGCCCTGACGCTCCATACTCCGGCTCCGCTGCACCGGCTGCCTTGATGGGCCTGCAGCCCTGCCTCGGCCCTGCCACTGTTGCTGTTGCAGGGGCTGCTGTTGCCGCTGACGGGGCGCGAACGCACTTATCGACTGGGTATTGTTGTAGTCGGACTCCTTGGTCTCCTCCTCAACATCGAGGTGCAGCGTGCGGCTCGAACCTCCGTTCTTCTTTGCTTTGCCTGCATATTGAGGTCCCTGTCCCGACTGCGCGATTGGTTCGTTGTAGTACTTTGCCTCGGAGAGCTGCCTTTGCGCCTCTCGTTGCATGGTCAGACGCTCGCTTGGTCTCATTTGGTCCCATGTGCGCGTGCCCCCCTCCTGTGGAGCCATGTTTTCTAATGAACGAAGCACCGCTCGCTTTCTCGACTGCTTCACGCAAGTTGGACTCGCTCTGTTTCCGATTTGAACAGGGTTTGGGCGTCATCAACATACTCTTCTTTCCGAGAACCTGAAATGGTCGCAGAGCGAGATGATGCGAGATGTATAGAACTGTGTAGTTGATAGTCTACTCTTGATTGGTAGACTTCAATTTTTACCCTTCATTGATGTGGAATTGTGTGTATAAAAAGAACAGTATTATTATTTTTCCTTTCTCACCCAAGCCGACGCCGCTCATTCTGGACTCAGCATCAGTCTATGAAAGCTTACCAATTGAGGTGATCAATTCGGCTTTTGTCTGTCGCGGGAACTTTTTCCCCGGCTGAGCGGAATTGGAATTCATACTTTCTATCCCCGTCCTATTAGAAGAGAAACGCAAGAAGATCGAGCCAAACCAACAAATTCTTGGGGAAATTGTACATTATTAGGAAAAGGGCGTGTTCGCAATATCCCACTCAACTCCGAGCCTACTTGAAGGCTCACGCCAGTGCGTGGCTCAAGAATTTCAAAGCGTGAGGAATTAGAATATTTGTCTCAGCGAATATCCGTTTCATCAACCCGCACCGCGACTCCTCTTCACACTCCGGCCTGATACACACACGCGCACATGGGCAAATTGCACTTACGAAACGAACACTTGCTGTGCGTGAGAAACTTCTTGTAGGGACCCTTTTGCGCAAATTAGTGCCAACGAAAGTCTCTATTGACAGACCGTCGCGGCGAGTCCAGATCGCCGCGTAAAACTCCGCCCTCTTCTACACGTAGTCTATCTTGGCTTGGTGAAGGGCGCAACACGTTTTGTTGTTACATGTTTTCCTGTCCCTTTCATGAGCTCGCTTGGACCGCCTCGCACTTTGATTTGATCGTCTTTTCTGTAGAATCACGGGATAGCACAACTCCAAAATGTTGCAGCACCCCATAAAGCCGCCCCCTTTGAAAGAAATTTCTTCTGTCAAGAGTCCGTATGAAAGGGCAAGGCAAGGCAAGGCAAGGGAGGAGCGAACGAAGCGATTTCTCAACAAGGCTGGCAAAGTATACATCTAAACTCGACAGTGTCCACATTCGCGCCGCAAGAGATCAATCGACGACATCCTTTTTGATTCCTGACACCTTCCTCCATTCAAAAATTCCCTAAAGCCACGCGAGGGCCCGCCTCTTTTTCCGATTGAAAATTTCCAGAGTCCAGAAGAGCTTTCAGGATTCACTGTCAGGAAATTTTCCAAGCTCCTTTTTCAATCAAAATGTAACACTGCAAAAAACAGAAGCAGCACAGCGTACTCCTGGTACCTACATAATCTTTCGTACGGACACGCCGCTAAGCCTGTGTCAAATTTTATTGGCTCACCTTAGTGGCCCTACCCTCCGTCAGTAGCGCTTCCTTCACTATCCATTCCTGCCCACTTTCGCAAGGCAATACACACCGCTGCGTAGAGAGGGGTACAGCCATCACTTGTGGTTGTGTTGGTTTGCAGAACTTCAGAACGAACGAATCGATAGATCAAGAGCGCTTGTCGTCCCGTTCTCTTTTGTTTGTGGAATCTGGATCTATGGACATGCACATGTACATGTAACATGTACATGTACATGCACAATGATAATGATAATGAAAATGAAAATGCAAGGGCAATTTGCTTTTGGAAATGCGCTAATTGTCGGGTTTGCTTGTGAAAAAGAATGGATTCTGCGAGCTTGGTCCTGGCCGCTGAATGCTTGCGGCAGAACGAGAGCGTGAGTAAGAGCGGAGAGTCCATGGAGGCGGAGCAAATGTTGAATCCGCTGAGGAAAGAGCGGATTTTGACTACGAAAGTGCCACAGTGAGCGGCGTATGGAGCGTGCTTTCTTCCGCGTGACGCAGAGTTGCCAAGCTGTGAACGGACCCGCCCTGAAAGGTCGCTTGCGCTCCTTTCTCATTTGCCTATTCTGTATGGACAGTGACAATGCCAAAACTGTTCCAAAAAAAATCGTTCGGAAATTTCGAAGTGTTCTCTTCTCTGCTCATGTTCATTAATTTAAAAAAAGGGGGAAAAAAATGGACAGGATGCAGTTTTGAATTGTGAATTTTGAAAGTTTCATGAGTATTGCTGCACGCACCCTTAACCATCTGGTTTCCGCGATAGCTTAATAACCGTGGGTCTTACATGAAGCCAGCGGTTCCAAATTCGTTTTAGAACGTTCCAACACTGTTCCAAAACCCTCGTGCAAACATAACATTTCGAAAGCTGAGTTTTCATTTGCAAATGACCGTGCTCTCTGTTCATGCTCATTGTTCATGAAGAACAAAAAAAATGATAGACAGGATGCAGATTTGACTTGATCGGGAATCGTGTTGACAAAGCGCTTGCTGTTCGCATCCTTGACCACGTGGTTTCCGCGACAGCTTATAACCGTGGGCTTTGCTTGAATTTGAACAAATTTTGTTCCAAAAGATTTTATTTGGAACACTGAAACTTTTCGTCTCTGAATGACCGTCGAAAAAAAAGAAGACAGACAGGATGCAGACTTGAACTGGTTAAATTAAACCATGTTGAGAAGGTTTGCTGTTCATTAAAAACTGATTGAAATTTTATCATTGGATGGTCGGGCTTGACGGTATTAGGTGCAAGAGCAATTGTAGGGTGCACTTTGGTGTACGACCTGACGGTGAATGAAACTGCAACCGTTGACGCTCACTGCTCCGAACCCCGCACATTGCACTACATCCCAACCAATTTCCACATGACGCGAATGTTGTGCACGATATCATGCTGGCCTCCGGCCCAACATCACACCTCCCATACCAACACTACAATGACCAATTCATAACCCGGCTTGGATCACGGATGAATTGCGTGTCCAAGTCTTTACTCCTGGTGGCGGACAGCTCCTGACATCCCATATTGTCTTGATTGACTTTGCAGATGATGGGAATTAGGTCGGGCCGGTGCAGAACCTCGCAGCACCTTAATGCTTTGCGCCACCTCCGGCGCCACAGTCAACATACACAAATGTGCTGTCCTTGTCAAAGAACCGCCTCACCTCTGGACACCGAAAGACGCCACGCGATGGCCACTTCGCTTGGCGACTGCCATATAATTTGGATGAGCAACGACGCCTCCAGCCCTTCCTTGCGACCAATAAGGTGTCGAGGTGGCTGGCAACCTGTGGGCTTCCTTGAGTTCATCACGAGAATTTTACTGGAGAAGATGGCCAAGATGACCTCGCCAACATCAAAACTTTTATTTTGCAAAAATGACTGAAACAAAAATAAAAGAACGACCATGCAAAACAAAAAAGATTGCAAGTGCCAATAACAAAAGGTACTCGATCATTTATTCCTTTGCAATCTGCTCTAAAGAATTGATCAGGCTGACCTTTTGTGCATGGTAGGGCTCAGGGAACCTTGTAAAAGACACTGATGTAAAACTGACACAATCTGGTCAATATGCGTTTTCCATTGCGCAGTGCATCCCATGCGTTCATCAAGAGCTCCATGCTGCAGATGCTTTCAAACGGCGACGACAATCCGCTTAACGGCGTCAAGTCGCATCGACTTGATTTTATAGGCAGGTTTAGCGTTGCACATGCTTCATCTTGCATGTTTGTATCTTCAAGGTGCTTTTCCATGGCCGCAACGACCCGCTCACTGGCGTTTCGTTGGTCCTCCAGCTTGAGTTTATTTCAGAATTTCCAGATGCAAGGAATGAAATCGCGATTTCAAGCAGATGTCAAAGCTTCGGAACAGAACTTGGCTACAACATGCCCATGCTGAGCGAGGCGGCTAGATCCTGTGAAGAGGACATCATGTCCATCACCCACTTTCGCGGCCTTCCATTTGACTTCTTGAACCCACCGCCAAAAGCAGACTTTGTCTGATCTGTTTTCGGGAATACTTTAGAGTTTGTGCAGGCGATCTCCTCAGACAGAAACGCCTGAAGGTGTTCAGGAAAGTCGTCGACGGACACCGAGGCAGTAGGCAACTTGGCAGGCAGCCGCTCAACCGAGAACTCCCGCTGCACCTGGATTCTTCGCGCTCCTTGCTCACGGATTTGATCAGAAAGCTCCTGACGACGGTCCCGGAGCCGCTCCCTTTCGTCCCGGATCTTTTTGACCCTGTTAAGTTTTGCCTGTTTGCCAACGTGATGTAGCGCTTCGTGGATCGCCTTCTCCTTGGCCCACTTTTGATCACGCGCAAGCCGGATGCGCTCTCTGCGAATGGTGCGATTCCTGCTGGCGTCTTCACGAATCTGGTCTTCAACAAGCTTTTGAAACCTCATTTGTTCCACTGCTCTTCGCTTCTGCTCCTCCAGGAAACCGGCCCGATCTTTTGGTAAAGGCTGGATATGCTGCACCGACGAAAAGGTTTCGGACAAATCGCCTTCAAGAGGTGAGACGGGACCTAACAGAACTGACCGATCGGCAAAGGGTTCCTCCCCCAACTCGGTATATTCACCATGCAGCGAAGGCTGCCAAGGTACAACCTCTGTTGCTTGTTGCTCACCACCAGGCGCCTCTACGACCTGTCCGTGCAGAAGAAAGGCCGACACTCGATGAAGGTTTGGTAAAGACTTTGATAGCTCCAACGTACTCCGGTCACGTACGTTACGATCACCCGCCAAACAGCCTTGGTCATAAGCGAGGATCGATGCTGCGAGACGCTCTCGATCGCCTCGGCCCATACCACCCATGATGGTCTCGGTATCAAATTCATTTTGCTGAAGCGCTTCTTCACTTTCGGGTTGCAAGTCGTTCGTCTTCATGAGCTCGTCAATAATATCGCGCTGCCTTCGAGGAATCTGCATACTTTTTGGTCGCGGCGGGTCCAAAATGGGTCTAGACTTCTGTCTCGAGGATATCGTAGACGCGGATGCGCACCTGCCCAGTGTCTGTGCGCGCTGAATGAGCTCCTCGCCCTCCGCACACTGAGTTCTTGGTCCGATATTCGGTATTCTGCTGTGTTTGGAAGGGCTTGCGCGCTGCCGCAAGCTCACATGATGGCTCAGCACCGGAGCTTCGCTCACGAATATCACGCCGCGCTGCTTCCGTCTCTTGCTCCGCAGCTGCTCCATGTGCCGCTCTTCGACATTTTTAAAAGCTTCAAGCGCCGAGGCATGCCGCTGTACCGGGTCAATCAAACCGAGAATGTCGTCCATGGTGCAAGCCGCCCTCGTCCGGCGCCAAGCTGTCTCGCGAGTTTCGCCCCGAAGCCCTTCGCCTTTGACCCTGCAAGCCTCGTTCACTATCAATCTGTCAATCTGTGAATCTGAATCTGGCGCGGAAGACTCGTAGATGTTGTAGCACTTTCGAAGGCCTTGGCCCATCATCCATGATGATAGGAATGGGGCAGGTTTCCCCACTGCTCTGTACTTGCAGCTATCCGCTTTCAGAACTTCCGCTATCGGCTTCGAGCATTGCCATGTAAAGCCATTGAATGGCTGTTTTTGCCAAAATTCTTGCGACGAGTATGAGCATTTGACCTCGATGTGTTGGCTCTCATCGCTTTCTTTGCAGCCGTAGATAATCTGACCATTGGTCGTCCACTGGCGACGCGAATTCTGGATTCCGAGTTCTCTGATTTCCGAGATTTTCTGAGCAGAAGCGTGAACTTTAACAAAATTCAACAAAAGCAAGAAGGAGCTCTCCTTTGCCAGCACTGAGGTCTCAATGTCTCAATCCGAAAGATTTGGAAGAAAACTTCCAAGTTGACATGTTCATTGAAACGAGGAGAGATCCGTTCACCACAAGGTGACAGTGTCACTGTCTAAGGAAAAGCGTAGCCTAGTTCCTACGCCAAGCTCCTACGCCAAGCTTATAGCCTGTTGATACCGGAGAAGCCAAAAGACCTCCCAAATACATCTATAGTGTAATTTAACAGCACTCCCACTATTTCCATTCTGCATGTCTCCACCATTTTCCCACCAGACACTCCCAACTCATCCACCACCCCATACTACCCCCATCTACCCAAAATCACAGCATCACCCAACCCTACGACTTCCACCTAATCACCACTATACTTCCAAGGGTCCGGTATAGCTTCTCTGGCGGTTAGGCTATCCATTCCTGTAATGACTAGTAGTCGATGGACCATGCCAAAGCGGATTTTAGCGGCGCGTATACTACTGTTAGAAATTGGCAACAATCAACTAACAGCAAGTGTACTATAAATACTTAGAGTTAACTAATAAGTTTTGTAAAGCAGTTTGGAAAGTGATCATCATGATGATTTGATTCACATGATCGATTTCACTCACATCAGAGCGCGAAGGGACTGCTGGAAGCGCGAGTCGTGGCAGAAAGGGTTCCAAAGAACCGCGTTCCATGGCAGCTCCCGTTTCATTTCCCGGTTCCACCGGTTCCCGCGGGCGGGCGGCGCGGGTTCTCGCGGCGATGGTGGTGGCTGTGCTGGCGGTCCTCACGAGCGGGACGGACGAGGCCTCGTTGTGCTTGGACGTTATCAGCGGAATGCGTCCGAGCGCGAAGCGTAAAGTGGCGGCGCACACGGTGCAGAGGATCATGCAGGAAGCGAATGCAGGCGTGATTGACGCGCAATACAATGCAGGGCTGCTCGCGCTGTACGGGACCGACGGGGTTGCGCAAGACAAGGGTGCGGCGCATAAGTGGTTTCTCAAAGCCGCGATACAGGGCCACTCGGACGCGCAGGCGAATGTGGCGCTCATGTTCTTGAGGGGCGTCGGGACTCCTGTGCAGACGGAGACAAGCGCCAAATGGTTCAAAGCTGCGGCGCAGCAGGGCAACCACGACGCGCAGTGGATGCTTGGCAGAATGTACTACGACGGGATCATTGGCAAAGTCGGCGGCGAGACGGACTACAAGTCTGCAGCGACTTTGTTTATGCAGTCTGCGAACGGAGGCAACCCCAAAGGAATGCTGCATATGGGCATCTTCCACGAGTACGGGCTTGGCGGAGTTCGGCCGGACTACCAAAAGGCTCAGGAGATGTACCACAGAGCCAGCAAGAGTGGCAACAAAGAGGCCTCGTATTACTTGGGCATCATGCACCTGTACGGCAGAGGCGTGGATCAGAATTTCAAGACTGGCGCAAGACTCGTGCAGGACGCTTCTACCGGCGGAGTTCCAGAAGCAATGGCGACGCTTGGCAAACTGCACGCATATGGCCAAGGCGTGGAGCGGGACTATCGCCTGGCGGTGGCGTGGCTGAACAAAGCTGTCAAGTCCTCTCCAGAGGGCTCGCCGGTTCACGTGGAAGCAAAGAGCGCTCTAGGCGCGCTTCAGCCTCTGCTGAAAGAAGCGGACGAAAAAATGTTCAATGACGTGAGAGAATTCTTTGTTTGACAAGGATCGCTCGGTATGCCGCAAGTACGCTTAGCAGAGAGCGAGTTCTGCTTCAAACAATAATAAAAGCAAGTGGTCGAGACTTGGAAAGAGCGAGGGTGGGGGGGAAATATAAGGCGACGGTTCTCCTTCGATCCCTAAAAGCTAGTAGAGCTCAGCTGCGTCTATCTTATTCCCGCTTCGTTTTCAATGGGGTGGGCGATCGAGAATCCGGCCCTTCTGACTTTGCAGACATTGGTTTCTTGCTCCACCACCCCCGGCCTGGCGGATTGACCTTGTTGCCATGCGCACGTTTGATGGCCTCGACTGCTGCTGCGAAAGTTCGCGCTTGGACATTCAATATAAATCGCGGGGGGACGTCCCCTTCCCATCGGTGGTCGCGTCCCTTATCGCAAATGCACGCTCCAAAGCGCGCTTTGCTCACGATACACAATCCACAGCTCGTGCATGCGAAATAGTTTTTAACCTCATAATCACCTAGCATTTGACTCTTTTGTTGTTGCTGTGTCCACAAGACTATCGCAAGGCAACCTACATGAGAGGCCAAATCGACCGGGAGCTTCCTGTCCACGTTTTCTACATCCAAAAGGGACGGAAACGCCTCCGCCAGCATTTGATACATCTGGACGTGGCCTAATTTGGCGGCCACATGCAACAGAGTATTTCCAGCAATATCCACAGCGTCCTCTACCTCCTTCTCCGTGAAGCCCTCCACCAATTGGCTCAACTCAGCGATCCTTTGTTCACGGCACGCGCGAAATAGCTCTCGCTCCTCATCCTCCAGCTCCAAATCTTCCCAACCTTCGCAACCGGCCAGCTCGGAATGCACCATTGGGCGCGCTTGCGTCACCGTCGACTCCCCCGCACTAATTTGGTACCGCGCCAAGTGAAGTCTCGACGGGCAAGGAGTCAAGCTAGACTAGATACTGTGTAACACAGAACGAGCGAAGCCCATGCATTCATCCATCCATTCATTCGTCGTTCACCTTTCGTTATTGGGTATTTCTGTGCATCGTGTTTGAGCTGCTCAATTCACCGTCAATCTCCCTTTCAAAATCTTTCTTGATCAAGAAAACAAAATTAACGACCGTAACGTGACAATGTTCATGGACTGTGAATCTTTGTTCATTGACATGATTGACAGTGAAGAATGAATGTTCAACGCTGTTAGAGAAACCTTTCTGGCCCCTCTTGCCACTCTCGCGAAATCTCGCGAATGCACGGACACAGTGCTAGGCAATGATTAACTGATGGCTATTGTAACGGTCAAATTGACCATACAGTTTTCGTTTTATTGCATTTTGTTTGTTTGATCAAGATTGATCGATGGAAGCGCCTTCCAAGATGCAAGATGTGGCTTTGTACAATAGCGTTTCAATCAAAAGACTTTTGCACATCTTCGAAGCAAGGGAACGAACAAGGATAAGAAAGAAGTTACGATACCTTTGCTGTCTGTGCTGTGTGATGGATGCCCTTAAGCCAGCCCCTTTCGTTCGCCAACCGGACCGGTAGACCCTGTGCAAACTAGTCGATCAAGACTTTGCTATCAGTTTGAGGGAGGTTGTTGTGGTTCCTTTCCTTCTCGCTCACCATCAAGCACACCTCGCCCACGTTTGGGAAACAGGACGAGGGCCAAGCTGCCAGTCGCCTCCTTGCTCAGAGCACCTCCGCCGCTCGCGGGTTGTATCGCATTTCGGAGTTTCGGAGTTTCGGAATGGGCATTGCGCTGAAAGCTGGAGTTTAAAAAAGAAATGGAAAACGAGAAAGCACAAAGCTCGGGGCGAGGGAACAAAGTCGCACCTTGTTCGGCCGAAGATGACACGAGCAAGGCGGGGAACAAGCAAACTGTGGAGAAAAGTTCAATGGGGGCATTGGGGTTTCTTGCCAAGTTCACCGCCGCCCAACGAAACCACTACAAGAAGCACTTTGGAGAGTCCACTCCAGCGAGAGTAGTTGCCGAAAGGGTCAAGAATGGCGAAAATCGGAAGATGGTGGCCACTGTGTCGGTGGTGCTCTGCCTCGCAGTAATCGTGCTGGGAGTCTCGAGTGCAGCCTGGTCATGCACACCCGTGTTCTTGAGCGGCGTAGGCTCTGCAATCATTTGTGTATTCTGTCTGCTGGCACTGTATGCCTCATATCGCCTTTCGCAAGACCTGAGGACCGACGAAGACGCTTTGGAGACGCCTGCGCAGCGTTTATTCCAGGCGTATTTTCACAGCACATTGGTCGCAACCTCTGTTCTCGTGTTGCCTGGTGCCTCAGTGACCTTGTCCGATCCGGAACTTGCCTGCGTCGGCCTGGATTCTACCGAGCTCCAAAGCGCATTATCCGCTGCGGGGATGAGCTTTGTCTTGGCAGCAAGTGCGCTCATATCGATGTACTTTGCGATTCGGCTGGTTACCATGTATGAAATGATGCAGTCCTTGCAAGAGCTCTCGTGTTTGTGGACCTGTCTCAGCGCAGTGGCAATCTCTGCATCCCTGCTTCTTACTCAACAGAAAAGCGTGTTTCTGCAGGCTGCTTTCGAGGAATCAGCGGACTCTCAAGATGCATGGATTGCTGCCGCCAATGTTTGGTGCATTATAATAATCCCTCTCTCAGCCTTTGGCTTCTTTGCCGGATGGAATGAAAAGAAAAACCTCCTGCGAGGTTATATAGCGTTCTCAATTGGCGCAACAATTTGGACGTTAATCCTCTTTGTTGGGTTGTTTGCAACGAAAGGGAAAGCTGTTGCCACAGTGGAAGAGCAGTGCAGTGCAGTTTTGCGAATCATGGACAAGGCGTGGCTCGAAGAGACCTTCGACTGCATCAAGTATCAGCAACTGAATTCCACGAATAGTCTGGATATACCCGTTTGTGAAAGTCTGCCAGATACTGAGAAATCATTTTTGACGGTCAAATGGGAAGAAGGGAGCTGTGCTTTTAGTTGCATGGATTCCACCTGTTGCAATCAGATTGCTTCAAAAGTCTATGTTCTACACAAACTCGTTTCCAACTTTGGCGTCTGGATGCTCCTGGTCTTGATCGTAGGTTTGTGGTCCACAAAATACCTCATAAACCATGTCGAGTCCGCGGACACTACTAAAGTGCTGCACCATAGGTACTCGAGCTTGTTTGCAGTGGCGTTTCTGTGTATGCTCAGTGTTGCAATCGGACTGGGGATTGCGGCTATCTACTCCACTTCAGCATCGAGCTATTCCGCGGATGCGCAGAGCGAGACATGTGACTTTAACAGCACTTCTTATGAGGTGCCTGGAAATGTCACGTACTCGTCTTGCACCAACGGAATTAAAGATGGTCTAGAGGTCCAGGTTGACTGCGGAGGGCCATATTGTACGTTTTGCGCCACTCGCGATTCTGGGGACGGAGACGCCAGCACAAGTGCACCAACCGCGTCTTCTTCGGCAGCAACACTAGCCCCGTCAAATGCCCCAACACAAACACCTACCCAAACTCCAACTCAAGTTCCGAGTGAAGAATATTCCAACACGACGATACGACTTGTTTGGGGGCAAGATAGGACTTGCAGCGAAGAATCTGGATGCTCTTTTCCAGAAGACTTGGACTTAAAAGTGCGATTTGCAGTCGACGATGAAAAGTTTTGCTCTGTCTTTGGCGCTGAGAGCGTTTCAAGTAGATGTGGTGGCACCGTGCATCGTGGAGACGGGTCCGTGGCGTCTGGAACGCTTCTTGAACAGGTAGATATTGTGAACGTCACAAGTACGCTCTACGTCATTTATGTCCAGAATCGCCTCGTTGACAAACCGTTTGAGACAGCTGACGCGCTACTTCAAGTGCGCCTTGCAAAGACCAATGTCTGGCACAACTTCTCCTTGCCCCAGCTCGCCGAGGCGTCTTATGATCTCTTGGGCTACAACGATGAGTGGGACACTTTTGACAAGATTAGCGTCGCTGCAGCTGAGGGGGTCACAGCAACGAGCTACACCTTTGCTCGCACAGTCTGTATGTTAGTGGATGAAGGCGTCTCACCCACGCTCTTCCAATGTCCGCAGTACTTTCTCACCGGCATGGAGCATCGCGTCCACGAGTGTACCGCCAATTCTACCTGCAAAGGTTGTGTTCTCAAAGGGGACCGGACGACATGGTACTCAACCGATAAGACAGTGACAACCTGTCAGAGCCCCGACGAGGACATGGGATTCCAAGAAACTGCAGTCGAGCTTCCTCTCGCAGAGAAAGAATCTGGATGGTTTATTGATCCTGAGTTTCTCGCGGACGAGCCGAGGAACTGTGATCAAGTATGCAATGACTTGAACATGACATGTAGCGAAACGCACATGTCACAGAGCTCAAATTCCGCGAGTTGCCAAATGGCCATCGCAGCCGCCTGGTCAAACTGGTGTGCGATTCAGGATATGGAATACAGCGAGTACTCTTGGGGAAAGCCCAAAATAGGTTCTATATTTCAGTATGCTTCTCGAAACAACCTCGCTCATTGTGTTTGCCAAAGCGGCTTTTTAGAATCCGGCGTGGGAAGCACAATCTCAATAGAGCAGGAAGGAATCTCGTTACTTGGAAACGTTCAAGTCGTTTTAGGGATCAACGAGACGTTTTCCGATCCTGGTGCGGAGTGCGGCGATCAATCATTCACAGCATACCGGTCTGGCGAGGAACCTGACCAACAAGACGCTCCTTTCACCAGCATCCTCAGCTACACCTGCTGTGACAGCACAAATACAACCTGCACGAATGCAGTCAAGCGCTTTGTGGTTCGCAATGACGCCAGCGGTGATTGCTCAGATCTTTTGCAAGCAAGTGATCTTATCAACGAGAAAGAATTCGAGGCTGGTGGCTGCCTCGTCGATCGTTCATTTTCGGTGAAAATGAACAACTACTTTGTTGGATACCCAGATCCTAGCGAGGAATTCTACTTTGGGAGCCTTTCTTACAATCCTGGCTCATGCGATGATCGCTCAGATTTCGCAACAGATAGACGTGTATGTTATTGCCTCAAGTAACGTCGGGCTTTGCCTGAAGAAGCCCTGCGAAACACAAGAACATCATCGTTTGCTGATTCTTGTCTTGACCTCTGAAAATGCACTTATGGAACCTCCTTTTTGTACTATATATAAGACAAGTCGACTTTGCTTCATGGCTTTGCGATTTTGGTATAGAGAAAAAACTATCATCCATTTGCAGAGTGTCTCATCTGGTGCTTTGGAGGTAGTAAAGTTCTGTACATTTCTTTCTTTCTTTTTGATATTTTTTTATTAAAATATAGCAACGCACTCTTCGTCAGTTTACCGATGGCCGATATTAACTCGAGCTTAACGACACGGCGCAAAAGAAATCACGAGTACTTTGGATTCTTTCGTTATTGGGCAGTTTTGCCTTTTCCATTTGATGTTTACATCAAACAATCATCACAAGACTCCGGTCGAGGAGCTAGATCACAGCAATTTACCGTCGGTGTACTTGATGGTGCATTTGATGGTGCATTTGATGGCGCATTCGTTGGCGCATTTGATGGCGCATCTGATGGTGCATTTGATGGCGCATTCGTTGGCGCATTTGATGGCGCATCTGATGGTGCATTTGATGGCGCATTCGTTGGCGCATTCGTTGGCGCATTTGATGGTACATTTGATGGTGCATTTGATAGCGCATTTGATGGCGCATCTGTGGGCGTAATCGATGGCGAAATTGAAACGCTTGTGGGAGATTCCGACGTACCGCTCTCGAAGCTCGGAGCTAAAGTCGGGGCCAAAGTTGGGGCATCGGTCGATTTCTTCGAGGCGCTCAGAAGGAACCAAAACAACAGAATGAGCATCAAAACAGCAAAGAATAGAACTAGCAAAGTAAGCCTGAGCTTTCTATACCGCCGTCCACTATCATGCCCATTCTGGGGCTCCCCGCCCTCTGGATGAACTTTGTTGGTGCTTGAGCCCTTTCTCGGAGGCTTTTCTGTCTCCGGCTTTGTTTTGGGCACTGGAGAAATCACTTCTTCTGCAGCTGGTATATCATAGACAATGGCAACCGGAGCCTCGTCATTTTGGCTGTCGCTTTGCTCGATTTGTTCCACCTTTGCGGGCTGAGGTTCTGAGGATGCGCCCACGTACTGCTCGGGTGGATCTTGGGTAGGAAGCGGTTCCTCGGGTTTTTCAGGTGGTACCAAAGATGGGTCATTATCCTCTTCGTCGTCATCCGGAACGAGTTCTGGGTGATTGTCCTCCTCGTCATCGTCCGGAACCAGCTCAGGATGGTTGTCCTCCTCGTCATCGTCAGGCTCGGGTTCTGCGGGCTCTGCAGGCTTGGAGTCCTCCACGGAGGGAGTCTCCGTCGGAATTTTATACTCATTTTCATCAAGAGGATCACCTTTTGATTCACCGTCCAATTGCTTTTCAGGTTCCCCGTCTGGTTTGGAATCAGGTTCTGTGGTTTCATTAACTTCCTGGGCAACATCAGGGTATGGTGGAGAACCAGGCTCATTTCCTTCCTCCGCCATTTGGCCACTAGAGCCTTCCTCTTCGTCGGCAGTCTCTTCAGATTGAAAGAAGTCTGAAAGAAAGTCTGCAAACTCCACCATGTCTAAATTGCGGTCTCCCGTTTTGTCCATGTGATGGAATATCTCATCCACCTCTTCGTCCGTCACTTCGACCTGGAACTTTTGCCGCAGCCCATGGCGAAGCTCAGCCCTTGAGATTCTGCCAGACCCATTGGTGTCCACCTCCACGAACGCTTCAATAATCTCTTTCTTCAGCGGGATCTCCTTGAACCTTTTGATCATGGACATGACATTCTTGTACTCGAAGTCATGGTGCTTGTGCTTGGGCATTTTTTCGATCCTTTACCGCCCCCTATGCCTGCTCTCCCGAGCCAAAGATAGCTGCCTATCTTTCGCTGCTCCGGCTGCGCTGCAGTTCAGCTGCTCACTCGAGCGCGTGTGAAAAGTTGCCGGCCCACGGCTCGAGCACGCGGACAGCCTTGCGCTGAAAGGAGGTTCGCAAGTGTGTGCGCGTGATGGTATACCCAAGCTCGAATTGGTAGAGACCTCCTTAATCTATTCATTGATTTGACTGACGATGGACTGTGAACAACAAAAGCCAAAACCAGCTATGCACTTGCTTTTGGCTGGCCCCAGCTTTCGATACTTAAAATGTAGTCATGAAAGAGTATCGCACTTCTCGCAGCATTTTACAAAACTCACTGTCAAACAAGTTGCTTCGCCACTTTTCATGAACAGTTGGAAGTCGAACGCCAAATAATTGTACAGTCTCAATTACACATCTCTGTCTGGCTCACTTTCTCTCGCGCTCCACCGTCCCACGAAGAGAGCTTGCAGTCAGTCATGCATGAGTCAAGTAATTGTTGTTGTAATACAAGAAAGCTTTGCAGACGCCCTTCCTAAGAAAGTCGTTAGGATCTCCTATGCCATCGACCCTTTTTTGGCCGTTGCAAATGATGTGACCGTTAATGTAATTCTGCGCAGTGCCACAGTGCAGTGCGGTTTTGGTTCCGTGCTAGAAGACTGATGATCAATCAGCCTTTGTTGGTCCGTCGCAGGTACTCTCGCCTTGTCCAACTGTGTCAAGGGCAAATGCAAGCGTGGCCATCCATACACGTTCTCCTTGCCTTCCACTCCGTTTTCTCTGTTGAAAAGCAGCCATGGCTGATAGTAGAACTTGGAAAGAACATTTGCGCGACAATCCCGCACAGATAAGACGCAGTTTCTTATCAACACCAGAGCTATCCTGCTCTTTTCACATTTCGATGCGAGACATTCCCGAATAGGTCGGAGGTGAGTCATGTGTTCCCATGCCTCAGAGTCCATCAACCTGCGCTGGAATTTCCATTTCCTTTCATTTTCCATCCAAAGCAACTCGCATTTGGACAATCGAAAATGTTTATCATATTCTCTGTTCTTTTTGACTCACCTCTCCATTTAAAAAACTGGACTCTGATAAACCAAAGCTGTGAAATTCGACTAAATTGCGCACTGCACTGTGACAATGCGGGGTCAATTGTTTTCCTGCGATACTTTTCCATCACCTACTGCACAGCTAATCAGTCTCATTCCTCCCCGAAAAGTGCAACGAAGGAAAGAAGGAAGTGGACTTCACGAACGATTGGGAACACAGCGTACAGATCGGGAGAGGCGTCCAGAGCCCCGTCGCCTCTCTTCCTCCTCCGCAGTGGGTGTCCACGTCGATCGATATGCGTGGCAAAAGGTGATGGCAGCCAAATCAGGAGGCGACACGAGCGAGCTCGCGAAAGAATATGATGACTGGTTTCAAAATTTGTTCAAAGACGACGGTCCAAGCCAGAAGGATGCCAGGAGCACTGAAAAAGATGCGCAGTTTGAGCGAGCCAAAAGACTCAGCGTGGGAGGCACCGCTTCGAGCATGTACTTGAACGGCAAAATCGCCAATGGGAAAGTCCTCAGGCGGCAGAGGTCCTTGCCGGAGGTGCGCAAAGGGTTAATTGTGGGCCACAATCGAGGTATCTTACTGTCAGATGAGGAAAGGGAAGCACAGGAGAAACACGAAGAAGAGCTGCGCATGAGGGAAGCCACGCAGCTGCAGAGGAAAATTGAGTGGAAGAGCGACAGAAAGCTTTCAGTAACTGGGGACGTGGCGCGCGTTCTCGCTGCTTCATTGGGTGCTGACGACTACGCGGGCAATTTGTTTTACAAAATGAAGTTTACACAGCAGAACACCGTTGGCGGCCTCTGCGCTTTGCAACCCGGAGTGGCTCTCACTCCCTTACTCTTTCAAGGTCTCCAGCCACAGCACGAGCTGGAGGAGGAGAGTTTCATGACGCCATTTATTCTTGTGGGAATATGCAGCCAAGTAGATAGGGAGCGCGCAGAAATAGATGGATGTTACTATGCCGGAAGCGGAGCACTGAAAGCAATTGAAAAGGGTTATTCCGTTCCCAGGCTGATGCAGTTGGTGGAACAAATTTTCACAAGTGATGTCGTAGAAGACGGAATGCCTTTGGCCGTTGCCAAGCGAACCCATTTTATGAAGCAGTGTGCCAGCTCACAGGAAGACGGCAGACTAGGATCTCCTGTGACGTCGCTGGTCTTCTTGTACAACCGCAGCCAAATACTGCATGAACTTTCCCGAGGCGCATCTGGGCTGCTCATGCTCCAAAAGTTTATTAAAGCGAAGGGTCAAAGGCCTTGGTGTGTTCGAATGCAATGGAGCGCACAGTTTGGTGCTTGTAAACGAGCTTGGGTGCTCACCAGTACCTCTGAATATGTGGTCCAAGCGAATCGAGAGAAGGCGAGCAAGGTTGGGCAGATTTGGGCCGCCAATACTGTGAGCGAAGACGCCACGACTGCAAAAGGAGCGCTACATCCTATTCGCGGTACAGGTCTTGAGAGCCTCTTCGTTCACCACCTTGCCACGGATACAAGTGTCAAGGGTCGCTGTAGCGTTGTTCAAGCCAAGCCTTCGATGTGGCAAGAACCAGCCACACTCACTGCTAACCTATGTAGCACACTGTGCAAGGAGACGGACATCCCGTTCGATTCCCTGGTCTTTGACTTGGTGCAAAATGAGGAGGGACAATGGCGCATACTTCAGCTCAAATCGTTCGAGCTCGATGAAGGGCTTTTAAAGTCGTCGGAGGAGATTGTCCAGGAAGGCAAGACTATTTCCGTTATCCAGCCACAGGGCGATCCAGAGAAGCGCAAAATTCGGCTCAGGCCACGGCCGCTGAAAAACAAGTTGCTGACTTGTGAGAATGAAAACTGCAGAAATAATTCCGACAAGGAAGAGCAAGAAAGCGAGGACCGCGAACGGCCACCAAAGCTCGTGCCCATTCTGAGACGTGAGCTTCTCCTCGAACGAGTTGCTCTGCGACTGCAGAGAATGGACAGAGCGAGTGTTAGTCTATTAGACGAGGAGGCACTGTTGGGTTTCTTTACAGCTGCGGAAGCTAGGCAACAGATGGAGAACGCAAGTGTTTGCGAGGTTTGTTTCGCTTATTTCAAAACTCTCGCGGAGGAAAGACGGACGTCGAAAGAAGAGGCTGCCTCGCTGGAGAAGAGAAAGCATGTTGATTCAAAGGTTGATGCGACGGTGGACAAGGCATGCCTGCGGCTCTACGACAAGTTCGCCAAAGGGGAACGGGCAAAGGCAGTTGCAATGGCTTCTATGGTCGAAGAGGAGAAGGAGAAAGAAAAAGAGAAAGCGGCCCGCGCTGCTCGCCAAGCACGCCGAAAACGCAACCGAGACTTGAATAAAAGCGTTCGCTCTAGCCAAAGTACGCCTAGTCAAACTTCAGTCGTTGCTCCAAAGCCGCGCCTTGAAGAGATGGAGGATGCGATGTTTGTTGAGGGGGACAGAGTGCAAGATCAGCTTCTTGGGGCGGGAACAATTGAGGTGGTCGAAGATGACATGTTTTGTACGATTCGGTTCGATAATGGGGTTGTGGAGCAGAACATTGGAATAGACAGACTCTCTCTTCTCAACCGACAGCTTCATTCTTCTGCTGCGATCCGATTGAACGCCAATGATCTTGTCGGGCACGGGCCATTGCCACCGGAGATACTCCCCGAGATTGGTGCAAATATGTTTTTGAATTCGGGCCATTTTCCGTTTGGAAACCAATCGAAAGAAATGAGTTACTTGGATGCCACGGAATTACTAGAGGGGAATGGTCCAGCAAATGACAGCCCGGGAAATGGACCCGAAGATGGGTTGCACTTGCCAGCCATTAGTAAATCCTTTGCAAGCATGTTTGACGTAGAGCCAGAGAGAATTGAAGAGGATGAAGAGCATGCTGCGCTCCGGTTGCGAGAAGAGCGACTGATTCGCAGAAAACAGCAGCTCGCCGAAAATGCGGATCGCGTTGGCGTTCTTTGTCCGTTTGGATGTGGGGCGCGAGTACGCTCTTTCGAAACTGCTGCGAACGCACTGGGTGATCATGCCTTGGTGTGCCCGATGCGTCAATCTCGAACAGAGTCGGCAGAACCTGAGGTCGCTGGAAAGCTTCGATTGCCCCGCACAGGCTCTCGGCGGCAACTTGACCCCCTTGCTGGCTTGGGAATCCAAAAGGTTCAACGCAAGTCCGCTACGTCGAAGCAACTATTTGCGGGCGGTGCATTGTGAATAGCACAGTAATACATGAACACTACCAATATTTTTTCAACATATCGCACAGTCCGAATAGGGGAAGCTTCACCGCCCAATTAAACTTCTAACTTTCGCGTGCTTACCAACAGCGCACGTTAAAAAACAACAACAACAACAACAACAACAACACCAGCATTCGAGCGCCATTCAATCAAAACGCCTCTTTTCTGGGCTACTGTGACAGACCCGACCATACGTCTCCTTCCTCCCAGCAAATAGCAAACTTGACTGAGACACACATTCCAGCACTTGTGGAGCTCCGAGCACTCAGAACCACCGTCTCATCCACTCCAGCACGTTCTGTTCGTAATCATACACCAACTTGATCAGCCCAACCATCGCCACCGCCGCCAAAATGGGTCCCCACTCCACCGCCTCTCTCCTCGCCCTGCTCCTCCGCAGCACCTGTGGTCTCGCCGGGCCGATGCCCGCCACGCCGCGCCCCTGCGCAGTCCTGCTTTGCAGCAGCGGCGCTCGTTCTTCACCCTTCTCCTTGGGGTCCGTAGAGTCCGTAGAGTCCGTAGGGTCCCCGGTGCACCCCTGCCTGTCCGCGGGCTCCGCGTACGGCTCCACCACGCCTCTCCCGCGTCTCATGGAGGCCTGCGTTACGTGCTGCTGTCCCCGGCCGTTGAAACAGACGAAACAGACTCTCGCTTTTTAAGTACCAGTGGTATGTTTGAGATTGACTCTGAAGAATGTTGAGAAAGTATGTTGAGCAAGTGGGGTCCAAGCCACCCGTAGTAGTTGGTTGGAGGGCCCGCAGCCGGTTCCATAGGTAGGGAACTGATGTCGGCTCGGTTCTTTGTAATAGAGGTAATTGGTAGGACGTTGCAACGTTCAAAGTGTTCAAAGATCCGGATAACTCGAGTGTACTATTTAGAATGCGTTAGAGCTCTGTGGTAGCTAAAATTGATCGGACAGATCACGTAACTGGGAGACCAATGTTTCGTAATAGAGGGGTTTCGAGGCTCGTTCTATTCCGTTCTCGTGGGAAACTCTCTGCTTGCGTCATGCAGTCATTCGAGATAGTATTGGCGATTAACAAAGTCGTAATCTTCGGGAGCTGGATGCAGTTGGATATTTTTCGGGGAAGTTCCTACGTCCACCCGGCAACAGCAGCCGACATCTCTGTCCTAATTACGCCATCTTCCAGAGGATTTGTATAGCAAGCAACGTTTACCGTATCCACTTAGTCAAACCGAGACATCTCCCCGCAGATCTCCATCCTACCCTATTTGGAGACACTGAGTCAGTCAGAGTCATCAACTCATTCTGGCACTCCCTCTCTACGCAAACTGCTAACCTTCAACTACGACCCACAGTACTCGAGCCCTCAACCCACAGTCCCCGCACTCTCCCGAGCGAGAAACGGCATCCTGTGTGTCCTGTGTGCATCGCGAATTTGCGAGTCGGTCTCACATTTCCGTGAGCTTCCAAGGAAGCAGTACTTGATTGGACGGTGATTTGCAGACTTTGGGAGGTTTTGGAGAGAGTTGGACGATGGTGAAGTTGAGCAACGTGGCGAAGCTGGGGCTGGGGCTAGCCGGTGTGGCGAGTGCGCAGGACGATGGGAGCGTGTCCACGGACCTGGAGTACATGTTTCCACCGTCTATTCGGAAATCCGGGATTTACCATCGGGACGCCATGTTTGGCACGCCTTTCAGCAAGTCGGAGGTCATCGGATCGGTGGTGGTAAGTGCGGTTGCGTCGGTTTGACTACGTCGAGTCGGAAAGTCTGGGCTTGGCTACAATGTGTGGATTTGCGCGGCTCTCTGACGACGGCGGTGTTGATGTGCAGTACGTAAGCGGAGATGCTTGTGACAATGGGTCGTATGGAAGCGTCCCGGCCGTTGGTAGCGATGAAACATTGCCGAGGATCTACCTGGTGAATCGGGGAAGCTGTCCATTCGCTCAGAAAACTAGAATCGCTCAGGCGAACGGCGCTGCTGGCGTCATCGTGGTAGACAACAAGTGCTATTACTCTAATGAGCTCAAGTGGTAAGTGACGAAGTGCGCGCGCGCGAGCTCGAGAGGCGTTGGTGAGCGGTGGTTGAATGATTATCTAATAAACGCAAACGTGACATCGGTGACCGCACATTTCTGACCGCTCTTGCAGGGGAACTTTGAAAGATCAATTTTGCACCGGTGAACTCGAGCGCCTTCTCCCTTACATGGCTTACGACAACAAAGGCCACGACGTCAAAATCCCTGCGTTTCTCGTGACCAAGTACGACGGCCAGATTCTCAAGGACTGTTATCTGAAAATGACCGGCCAGGCCGGCTCAAACGCGGACTATGCTGGTCTTCCAGGAGTTACCTGTGATGCGGGCAGCAAGCTAATCGTCAGACTCACCCTCAATATCCCGCCAATCGAGAAGAATGTCAACTACGAGCTTTGGCTATCTTCCGACAAGATCCCGGATGACATTGGCACTCTGGCGTCAGTTGCTGACGCTGTTCGCGGCGTCTCTACCTTTCGCCCCCGCTATTTTGCGTACTCTACAAGCGATCTCCCGTGCGAAGAGAATCGAGTAAGTTTTGCCGCATCGACAGACCGTGTTTGACAATTGTGACGCAGGACTGACAAGACGACGATTCACTTGACGAACTTTCCTTTTTTCTTGTGACGAATTTTTGGGAATTTCAGTGCCCTGATATGTGCGTATACCGAACAGGAGGCAAGGGTTTCTGTGCGTTGCCTGCGCAAAGCGAAGGCGACGAAACCTTGACTGGGAATGCTGTGATGGTGGAGAATATTCGCCAGATTTGTATATGGGAGGCTGTCAAGTCGTCCACTGAGGACGCATATGTTTGGTGGAACTATGTCATCGAGTATGGCAAGTGTCGTCCCTCCAAGTCGGTGAGTGAGTGTGGTGACCTAGCCATGAGCGTTGTTGTAACCAAATCGTCCATCAGGACTGCGGTCGATGAATGCATCAAGAAAGAAACTAGCAGCCTTTCCATCCTGGACTCCACTTTTGAGGAGATGGGCCAAGAAAAAATATTCACCACCAGTCTTGCTGTCAATGGCGTCAGACTTGATTTTGGGCTTACTGGGATCTTCATGGCTCGCGCTATTTGCGACGGCTATGCGAAGGATTACCTGCCTGACATGTGCAAGTGTGTTCCAGATGTGGACGATGCTGAGCAACTCAAGGCTTGCATCGACGCCAAGTGCTATGCTGGAAGCAGCAAGCCTTACAACTGCCCGCACACCACTGTGTGTGTCGCAGACCTTACGGAGTGCGTCACTTCAGGGGGTATGGGAGGAGCTGCCATCTTTTTTATTGTCATCTCCGTGATTGGATTCGTTGGAGGAGCGATTTTCGTGTACCAGAAGCACACAAGGCGCCAGATGCAGGAAGAGGTACGTGACATTCTGAGCGAGTACGTTCCACTTGAGGCGTTCTCTACCCGTGACAGCAATGGAGATGGGAATTACGCGCGGTTTGCCACCAGCAACTCGGACACAGTTGGCGTGATATAAATACTGCTCTCTGCATGTCAACTCCCATCCCAGTTCTTTTAAAATAATCTGAAAAAATCTCTTTTTGGCTTTTCTATCGAACCTGAATTCTTTTCGCTCAGAAGATCTCCTCTCTGAAATACCACAAAGCAATATAGCATGCTCTCGGGCCCCTCGCTGGTTGGCGAAAGAGTGCAAGTCACACTGAAAGGTCCAAAATTTGAAAATCAAGACCCTCTGTGAGCTTCGAAGGGCGATCTTTACTTTGCCTTACGACGACATGGTCCTAACCTTTTGCGAACAAAGAGGACTCGAGTTGTCGTTTTTAAACGTCCCCGTTCCTTCTGTTGGCGCTGCGTAGTTGCCTACGCCCTGTTTAAACGCGTGGTGTCTACTTTCACAATATCCCCTCTCTCCTTCAGACGGCAGAAGAGCAAGAAAATTTAGTAGGAATGGAGCTTCCACGAGTTGACCGCGATGACATCTGACATGCCGGAGCCGCTGAAGGCACTATGGAACATATCGAACGAAATTCTTCCCTGACCGCTCACGTCGACCTCGGAAATGACCTTGTTTGCAATCTCTTGAAGCTCGTCCTCTGGAATGTTGATGCCGACCATAGACTTGAGCAGAGCGAAGAGCTCTTTGGACGATATGAAAGAGTCCTGATCCGCGTCAAACACAGCAAAAATCACACGAAGCCTCTCGGTATCATGTCGGTCGAGGTCGTCCTTGCGCTGCGACTTGCACTCATTGAAAACGGACAGGATTTTCAAGAAATCGGCAAAGTTGATCCGCGAAGTTTCATGAAACCCAAAGTGCGCCACCACACGGTCCACCAACGGGTTCATCGAGAGCTCGGGGATACCCAGCAGGTCGCCCTTCATGATCGTCCCGGTGCCCGACCTGTCCAGTTTGCGAAACCTGGAATATAGATCCAAAACCTGGTCCCCGCTGAAACCAGACATTTCCTCCAGTTCGGCAACCTCGTCCCGCCGTAATATATCTTCCCTCGAGCCCCCGGCGCCCATGCTACCCGTTTCTCTCTCTCTCTCTCTTTCTCTCTCTCTCACACACACACACGTGGCGTGGTATCTCTAAAGAACGAAAGAGGAAAATGGATTGTATAAAAGCTTCTTTTGCCACTTTTGTCTGTCAGTGTCTATGTTCATTGAATGTTATCAATGTCTGCGAAAGTTGTTGGGAGCACTCGAGACGCAGGTTTATACGTGACGAGGGCATCCTCTGTGACGTGAGACGCGAACGTCACTCTGACGTCGCCTGTGACTTTGATGAATACGTCATCATGGAACTTTATGACGTCATTCGTGGGTCCTGTTTCTTTCGTCAACAGAAGAGGCGCGAAGAGACTCGAGCACAGACAGAGGTACACTGGCACCGTGTGCTCGAGTATTAAAAGCGTACCGTGCGCACGTGAACGTACTTACAATATCGTCGTACAATATACTTGTTATGATGCCACGCACAGGTTCATCAAACAACAAGACCTTGCGTTTTACAATTTTGCAAGGCAAGATAGTCATGACCCCTGGAAAAAGTTGGGCTATAGGATCAAAAGGATGGTACCATATGAAAAAATTAAATCTTTTTTGTGTACGCAATAATTACAGTAATGTTCTACGCTGCGGGAGAGGCTTGCCTGAGGAGCGCAATGACAACATGAGACGTAAAAAATGAACACATCCCATCCCCCCCCCATTCATTCACACGAGCTCCTCGAACAACCAGCGCGTGATCGCGAGCACCGGGCCAACAATCTCCTCGAAATTGTCAAATGTCGTTAGCAAGGCGCCTTACATGTGCGACGACACAGAGGAATGTATGGTTGGAGCTGCGGATGAGACAACACGCCACGTTCTCGAAGCTTCGCGCAGAGAAGAGAAGAAGCTCGGCAAAATCTATCAGAGAATGCACAAATCTGACCCACAGGAGCTCGCGCCAGGTTTATGTTCACAAGAACGCAGCAACGAGATCCGGGAATGGTTGAAACCCGGTCAAGGAATGGACTTTGCTCGGACGTTCGAACCCGCCCAGTGGCAAAAAATGGGATCGCTGATCGCTGCGGCGCTGGACAACTCTGTTCCGGTCACGGAATATGCCGAGCAAAGTCCTTCCTTGGACCATCCAGCCGTACACGACCGCGGAGAGCGTAGCTCAGATCTTTACTCTGACCAAGGAGCAATTTTTACCCGTTGTGGTCTTTGTAGACTCCAGATGGCCAGCTGTACGAGGTGAATCGCTTCCTCCCAACGCCGGGAGGCAGACAGCTGGCTGAAATTGTACTGGACCTTAGACGCGGCGTCTTGTCGGAACAGACGTCGGACTTGCTGAATAGTCGCACCTTGTCAAATGGCTTCGAGCTGTTCAACAAGCCAGATCTGCCTCCAATATTTCTAAGCTCGAGAAATTTGGTTCTCTCAGAAGTGGCTGTTCATATGCAAATTGCAGAAGGGTTGGTGCAAGGCAAGTAGGTTTTCGTTTGGCCTTCCTTGGACATCGACACACACAAACACGCAAGATTGTCAGCAACTCAGTAGCTGATGGTCAATGAGTTATGTTTTCGCAAGGTGGGAGAGTGCTTCAAGTATCATGTGTACTTTCATGGAGCACAATATGTCTTTTCACAAATGTCTTGGAGCGGGTGGGGTGGATAAATCAAGGAGAAGTGCGCGCCATAGGTATTGAGTTTCACCCTGAAAAGCCAGCGCTGGCACAAGGTCAGCAAGTATTCTTTTTGAGGAGGCAACCGCTTTCAATGACGATGGAGATTTCCTCCCCGCCAAAGCCATGTCATATCGATGGCTTGCCTCCAAATTGCGTGAAACTCTTTCGGAAGCGGACCAAAACCTTCAGGCTTGAAGACGGCACCGCATGCATACGATATGGTTACAGGGATGTCTTCCCTGCTAATAAGAAAACTGTGCGCAACAATACGTAACCCACAGAGAGTCATTATTGATCTTTCCATCCCACTCGACGGCAAGGTCAACGCAGGTTCTTGGCTCGCCATGCTTTCCAGAGCGGAGACGCTGGATCAGATTTACCTAGCATGGCCCCTTTACACCACACCACAAGAATGTGCAATATTTGTTCCCAAAGCAATTGCAAAGGCTGCTCTTCCGGATGCCAAACAAAATGAACTCGCTCGGATGCAAAGACGCAGTCAGGAGTTCAAACAGAAATACGCCTGGGCGGTCGACAGAGCGGCATGCCTTCCAGACTTTAGAACCGACACAATAGCAGCCCCTGAGACGCAATTTCGTTCGTATCTCAAGAACCACAGAAACGCAAAGCGCCTAACAAAAGCAAGGTCTCCAACAGAACCAAGAGAGCAAGAGTAAGAACGACACAATGATTTCGGCGACTAATTCCTTGTTCTCTGGGATTCCTTGTTCTGTTCAGCTCCTTGTTCTCTGAGATTTCTTGTTCGTTGGTATCGTTGGTGTCTACTTAGCGCGGCGAATGCCGAAGTATGCCGAACACTAATACTTACAACAAAAAAGAATATTTTTAAATGTCTCTCATTATTCTCGTGTGACATTTCAGTTTTTTTTAATCATTATTATTTTGTTTTTTTTGAAAGTGTCACTCAAAAATCTGTGTCTATATCGATTTTTAGACTGACATTGATTTAAAGTTCAGGGTTACTTATCTCACCCAAATCCAAACCAACTTGCTCTAATCTGTTCAATTTTTTCATCATGTTGCGAACCAAATCAGACATTCAGCGTACGTACCTACCTATGTCTGTACTGGTATTGCTAGCTGTTTGTGTGCTAATTGAGCCTTTTCGGGAATTGGTGTTTGAGATCTGAAAGTTGTACTGGCATCTGCCTATTTCGCCTTAAGGTGCAAGATCTCCAGCGAGAGTGTGCGCGGGAATGCGAATAGCAACGCACACCCACGGAGGGAACGAGGAAAGAGAATGCGAATAGCGACGCACGCCCACAGAGGGAACGAAGAAAGAGGGCGAGACAGACAGACAGGGAGGGAGAGCCTTTGAGAGCCTTGAAGGAAACGCGAGATGCGTCGGATCACTGGAGGTGTTCGGCGCTTCATCGGCGCAGCTTCAGGTCGTGGCAGCCGCGGGCAAGCCCCAAAGAGCGAAGGTGCCAGAGCATTGAGCTCTACCGACGTCCCACCCCCGCCCACACCTTCCAATAGCCTTGAAGGAAATGGACACAACATAGAGAGGTTGCTGCAGAGAGTGAAGGAGCTGGAGGCGTTAGTGGAACAGGAAAGAGCAGGCCGCGAAAGAGCAGAGGCAGGCCGCGAGCAAGAAAGAGCAGAGGCACGAGCATTAAATGCAGAGTCGCAACGAGTAGTGGTTACTGTTCGTTTGGTTATTGCGGAGAGGGCGAATGTACTCGTATTTAAAGGGTCTCAGCTGCAAAGTGTCATTAACTTTGAGGAAAGGTACGGAAAACTTGAGCAAGGGGGTCTGAAAGCTATTATGGAGAAGTTAGAAAGTATGGATGTGTCGGAGAGCACAAGAGAGCGGACGAATAAGATCTGGGCAAATACTTCCGCCGAGATGAACAAGTGCTCTCGTGGTGCTAACGATCTCGCAGGACGTGTGTCCGTGTGTGGCGATGAGAAAGAAATTACTGTGCCATTCGCAAACAGCATTCTTGAAGCTGCTTTTACTGCTGCGTTCGTGGAGGGGCAGCGCGAGTTCCATTTACATCTGGAAGCGACTGAGGGGCGGATATATTCGAGCGGTGGCCCATCGTATGTCGACGCTGCAGTGATATCTCAAAGGACCAGCGACGGCGTCCTACTATCGAAATTAGAGGCTAAGCGTGCTGTGTTCCCCGTTGAATACAAGCCAAAACTCAAGGAAAACACAATGGACTTGCTATTACACAAGGCTGCGGCGCAAGTAATCGCATGGCTGTTCCTGAGCGACTTGACGTATGCTTCTCTTGACTCAGATAGTAATGAGCACGATACTGCAGTTGGCTTGATCTCTGATGGATGGAACTGGGCGATGGTCGGCGTGTGCAAGCGATCCAATCCCCCGTTTACCAACATGAAGATGAGTAATTTTGAGGTATTGTACACCACTCATATCCTCGAGCAGCGGATAAA
>BLSF01000137.1:0-38493 GCA_012862575.1 Parietichytrium sp. I65-24A | reverse complement strand
GACTCACAGGACCCACCTCGCACGCGAAACGGCATCTTTTGTGGCGTTTCCCGAAATGATTCGCAGGATTTGCCACGCACGCGAAACGACGACTTGGTCGTATTTTGTCTAAATGATTCGCACGATCCACCTCTCTGCCGGAACTCAACTGTGGAAACCGGGGAAAGTTTGGAGCCAGTCATGTTGAGCACCAAGTGCGAGAATCCTTCTGATGTCGTCTTTCTCATACGACGCAGCGCGTGACAGGTACTCACAAGCATGAGGATACTTAAGAGAAGCACAGACGCAATACCTGGGAAGAAAAATGTGCCGGTGAGATATTCCACGTTGATCCACTCAATTTCCGGCTGTACGGCAACCAGCGACATCTGAAAACCTGAAACATCGAGGGTTTCGGACGAGGCATCGAAATCTAGGGAGACTGCAAGAGAATCTGCGCTGTAGATCGAGCTCTTCACTTCCGTGGACTTGGTAAAGCTCAACTCCAATATGGTATCGGTGTTGATTCGTGTGTACAAATACGTGCCCTCAACTTTGTGCGATGAAGAGATCCATTTCAGCATGTGGTGCATAATAATATTTGTGGCCGAGAAAGAGAAGACGAACCAGCGCTCGTCGCTGTCACTTTCCAAGGGTACTGAACAAAAAACTTGCTCATTTGCAATCCCTGTTTGCGCCGAGAAAGCACATTTGACAGAGTCCACCATCACAACATTTTGCATGGCATCGCTTGTCCCAATGTCCGTGAACAGCGGCAGGCACAACTTTTCGTTCGCGAGAGGATATGCCGCTGTCACGACAAGGTATTCCGATCGGTTTTCAGATATTTGAGTGTTTTGTGTTGAGCTGCAAAACTCCTCAACCTCGCCCAGAGCTTTCACAGAAGGCGTCGGGAGAGCATCATGTGAATCAAAGTTATTGCTGATGGTGCCGGCGTTCATGGTCTCGATTTCGTCGCGTTTGTTATGAGGCACCTTTTGCACCAAGTAGAAATGGGTTTTGTGATCAAGTGCCTGCTGCCACAAGCTCGCAGCACCGATGAACTCCGACGGGCCGTCTTGAGGCGAGAGAAGGCTCGCAAACTTTTCCGCGGTATTGTAATAATGCACAAAACCGCCTTTCGTGGTTTCGTGCAGTGCTTCTGTGTGTATTAGCATTTGGCTCAGCTCGCGCTCTCTGCCTATAGTTTCAGCGGCGAAGTAGAACGTGAGACAGATCGCCACGACGAAAGTTGAAGTGAGAATGTAGTGCGGAAGTGGTATCAACCTGCACTGCGACAAGAACCTTCTCCCCCACTTTCTCGAGACCATGACCCATTTCCGAGTACGGTTGCTCAGTTTCTCCGAACAAGTCCAGTCTCCAACGCTCTCTTGCCTCGAGCTTCTGAAAGAGTGAACCATCTTCTTGCATGCAGGCGGGCTGAGCCCCGCTTGTGAGAGCTACCTCGCCACGAGCCTGTCAGGTCCCTTGGCGGTCCAGCACGCGCGCCAGACTACGCTGGTGTGAGCACCACAACGCAGGCAGGTCGTTTCGGCAGTACTACGGCTCGCAATTTCGCCTCACTGGAATTCTATAGCGAGCCAGAATGCGCTTATTTTTCTAAGCCGTCTTAGGCGCAGACCACAGCTGCATTCGCCTCTGTTTGTGGGATTAACTTGAAACCCTTCCAGCTAGCTTCCAGTACAATGTTCACAAAGCCCAAGACTTGCGAAAATGTAATGCCGACTTTGTCTGCTGGTTGCCATTACGAAAGCCAAAGCCAAAGCAAAGCATAAGCAACATCAACTCGGACTTGCTGCTATCGATCCTCTTCCATTCTGGAGACGAGCGCACAAAGTCGAGGTGCCAAAGTCTTGAGGGTTGGACTGTTAGACTGATATTCATTCGGTTTGTCATTATATTTCCCAAGCGGATAAACCAAGCATCTCTTTGTATTACACGTTTCATCGAAAGATTGACGGTGAACGAATACTTCGAACTATTGATACTATACTACTACTGCTACTACTACTACTACTACTAGTAGTATTCCAAACCCTCACCGGATCAATTTTTATATGTGGATTTTGCAGTCCGGAAGGATTTACCTCGAGATACCCTGAAGCGTGCGAGAATTGCGGGCACAAACGCGCACCGACAAGTGAGGAGGGAGATTGAAGAGACATCGAAGGATTAGTTTCATCACACGTAGCTTACACTTCTTTTAGTATCGCCAATTTATGATCTAAGACAAGCTAGCGTTGTCGAGAAAGGTGCGAAGAAAACTTTTTTGAATTTTGCAAAGAAAAATACGAGCACAATGCAGGTTAGATGTGAATTCTGATTGAATCTTGCAACTGTTCCAGCGGAGGTGAACGACAGTGAGCAGCTGTGACCCCTGCCATAGTGGGGTGCTTTAAATATTGAAAATTCGTGTTTACAGCGGTACGAGGCTCAGCTGACTTTCATGAGGAGTGTACCGCAAAGATGCACTTTATAAGGCCTGTCCAGATATTCCTTCTCTCCCGATTCATTCTCCTCCTCGTCGTCATTCGCGAGTTGTTCTTGGGCCTCTTCCTGCACGTTCTGAGATATTTTGATGCATTCTTTTAGACGCTTAATCTGGGCCGTGTACGTGGATTTGGTCAACGCAACCGCAGACGTTGTGCCAGATACACCACCTGCAATTGGTGCGGCCATACCAATGGAGCCTGCTGCACCGGAGCTCTGTGGCACACTGAACAAAAGCATCGCAACACTATTGCTCTGCCAATACGCTGCCCACGATCCAGAAACAACACCAGTGGCTCTAAATCCTACCGCAGAAAGCACAGACAACGCAACTGGCGTTGCTACAACACCAGTCACAACACCAACACCAGCCAAGGCATAGAGAGGGTTATTCCATGGCCATCTCCTTCACGGCACTTGAACCACCAGCAACGACATTGTCCTTCGCAGTGCTCGCGACGGCCGCACCGCCAGCAGCGACCTGAGTGGCGCACTCTCTGAGTCCATCCATCATATCCATCATGGACATCGAAGAGATCATGGCTTCCAACTAAACGGTACGCGCACCTGTCTCCCCCGCTTAGCAACCAAGGTGTCCCTTCTCGACATTCTCAACCAAAGTCACTCGGATGTATGTGCTCGCACTATCATGATGGGCACTTTTGGCATCGATGAGGAAATTTCCGTACTTCGTATTAGTCTCCTTAACCCATTGTAAACTAAATAGAGTAAAGAGATTTGGGTTGCTTGTAGCTCTTGTTCACTGTGAAGAAATGGGCAACCTCACGCGATTGAGAAGAATGCGCATCAGAAAGAAAAAAAGGAAGGAAGGGAAGATGGGTGCTCATATCAAAAATGCTCATTTCAAATTAGGACAGTTGCAAGAACCCGCGTCGGGAAGTCTTGCGGAATATATATATGTTAACTTTGATTGTTTGTTGTCCTTTGTCCCGCCGTCAAAGCGTTTTAAGAGCGGTGGTCAGCCTTGTCGCCGATCTCCTCAGCCTTGTTGCCGGTCTTGTCGAAGGCATCCTTGACAGAGGACTTGATCTCAGCTCCCTTGCGGGCCATCTGGTCTCCGGTGCTGTCGGTTGGGTGCTCGGCCTTGGTCTTTGCCTCCTCAGCCTTGTTTCCAGCCTGGTCGGCCATGTTGGATGCGCCCTTCTTGGCCTCAGCAGCCTTGTCGCCAACGGTGTTGGAAGCGCTGTTGAAGGCCTCCTTGGTCTTCTCAGCAGCGTTGGACATGGCGTCCTTGGCGTTGTTCCAGCCCGCCTCGACGTTCTGCTGGATGGTCTCCATGGTGCTGTTCTGCTGGGACATTTTGCTTGGTTTGGGTTGTTCGTTAATTACTTGATTGCTTGCTTGTTTCTGTTGCTTGGCTCTGAGTTCTGGGTCTGCTGCTTTGGCCGGAGTGCTCGCTCAACTCGACGCTCGACGCGATCTCGCAGATACCTTGAGTTGCCAGGGGCGGCCCTCGAAATACCCTAGGGCACTTGCCCGCGCCTTTTCGATACCTTCGATACCTTCGATGCCTGCAGGACTCGGACCAAAGCTTCAAAACATCCTGTATTCCAAGAAACTTTCGAGTCTCTGGCCGCCCAGTCCCCGTCCCATCTCCACTGCTCTCCTTACACTTGCTAGATATAGCTCTCGCCGCTCTCGGCCTTTGGTGAACTTCAAATTCTAAATTCTGAACTTCTGCACTCTAAATCCTGAATTCTGAACTTCTGAATGAATTTTTCTGAATTCTGAACTTCTGAATGAATTTTTCTGCATGGGACTGGAATGTAAAGAATGAGCTCACACCTCTCAAGGAAGGCAATGAAGAAGGCTTTGGCTCTTTCTCAGCAATTTCATTCACCGTCTCTCAACTCAATCGATGAAGCTTTGCTTTGCTAATTGTATTAATTGATTCAATAATCAATCAGTCTATATTCTACTGCAGCTGCTCGGAGCTTGGAAGGCAAACTGTGTTAAACGCCACCTTTCGAAAGAAGTAAATTGATTGATTGATTGATTGAAATATGCGATACTCGCAGTCAGGGCTGCACAGATGATTTCCCTTTCACTTTTGTCACTTTGGTGGGCGCTCGAGCTGCGTATTGTTGCGTATGCAGTAGTCGATTCAGCATTCGTTTGCAAGCACGTTTGCACTGCGCAGGCCATGACATGTGCTTGCCAAACTCTCTTGAGTTGTAAAGCAATTCGAGTTCGAAATACAAGTTGATCTGACAGTAAATAAATACAAATACAATCAAAAGTTGAGTTGTTCGCCTTGACAGACAAGTTATAGCTGTTGGTTGAGGGGCTCCCAAATTGAAATAATTAATCTCAAGATCGCTTTCCATTCCAGTCGTCGTATCTTCGAACGCGTCTTTCGTCTTCCATCTTTCGCAACTGCAGCACTTGACCGTCGGAACCCTAGTCTATCCATTAATGAGGTCTAGCAAACGTATCTTCGCGCACGGAGGCCAGACTACCGGAACCGTTAATTAGTACTAGCGTGTATGCAGCACAGCACGGCTGAGTCTCAGACCAACCAGACCGAGCCTGGGCTTGCGGGCTTAGCGTTTGGAGTAGGATGCACGGTAAGGAAGTCTTGGTCTTGTTCTTGTTGATTCTGACTCTGATTCTGAGGTTCTAAATATTTCTAAATGGTTCGCCTTTAGAGGAGATAATTCTGAACTGAACTGTTACGCCAGAACGAGGAGAACCCAGAAGAGGTCTGCACTTGATCAGGATTGACTGTTATATTCTATTCGATTCACATTCACAGTCAGTGAACAAAACAAACGAAAGTAAGCTTACTGCGACTTTTCGCTGTCTTGGTTGTGAGATGTTGACTGTGAGTCCGATTCGCGGCTCCAGTGGCTCCTGTGACTCCAGTGTCTCCAGTATCGTGGGACTGATTGTGATGTTCGCCTGGTTCTCCATTCGTCTTGCGTTTGTTAGTTGTCGTTGTTTGTTGTTGATTGTTGATTGATTGACCTTGATCAACAAGAAAATCTGAGAAGAAAGAGAGCAAAGGAAAGTACCTGGTACTGTACTCAGTATCAGTTGTAATTTGCTCGGCGGAACGAGGGCTGTGCACTCTTACTTTTTCGATCTTTTCCGGAATTGAGAATTATTATAACTGTAAAGTGCGACCTGAACTGCTTTTAAAATCGAGAGAACCCGCGGAGGGTTGCGTCGAAATCGAGAGGGTACTACTTAGTTGGAAAACTTTCTGAACTGATGACCACTTGAAACACCTGCATTTTGCAGGGTTCCTCCCTTCACCAAGTTCCTCGCCTCCAAAATCTCCAGAAAGAAAGTGTTTCACATCCCAAACACCTGCAATTTGCAGGGTTTTTCACTTCGACAGCAAAATAATGGTTCTATATTTTATATGACTACTTGAAATACCTGCATTTTGCAGGGATTGCAGAGTTGGCCTTCTTCTCCTTCTTTCTGAAGTTTTCTCGCCTCCCATGACTGCCGCCGCCTCAAGGCTATGACAGAAAATGGTGAAACGAAAGGAGAGCTAGCTTTCTTTCTTTCTTTCTTTCTTTCTTACTTTCTTCTTTTCTGACCGGAAATGTGTTGGCGATCTCTGTTGGTGTGGCTCGACTGCGATACTCGCTCGTGGGCCCGGGAAAACGACGAGAGCTCGAGTGCTAGAAAGGGACCTGAAGCCATCGAAATCAACTTGAGAGCTGCTTCGCCATAAGTTGTGTCAGGTCAGCCATACGCTTGGAATACCCATACTCGTTGTCATACCAGGCAATAATCTTCACGAGTCTGCGATCTACGACCATGGTGGACATGGCATCGACGATCGATGAACGAGTATCGTTGACATAGTCCGTGGAAACTAGTGGCTTTTCTTCAAAGCCGAGGATGACGTTATCTGCGGCAGACTTTAGCGCGGCGTTCACTTGCTCGATGGTAACGTCTTGGGAGACCTGGAGCGTGAGATCAGTCAGCGAAGCGTTTTGCAGAGGCACTCGGACAGCAAGGCCGTCAAGCTTGCCTTTCAAGTGTGGAAATATCACCGTGATGGCTTTAGCTGACCCTGTTGAGGTTGGGGAAAGGTTGAGCATGCCGGACCTGGCACGACGTGGATCACTTTTCTTGGTGTTTGCGGCGTCGAGAATCGACTGAGTGTTTCTGTGAATAGCAAAATGGCCAAAAGTTAGCGGGCGCCTGTTCTCTTGTTCTTGTGCATTGCGAGGCCACTAGTTAGTTGAAAACCAAATTTGGAACTTACGTAACGTTGTGGATAGTGTTGATTGTGCCCCGCTCGATTTTGAACTGTTCGTCGATGCACTTGATGACTGGGCCAATGCAGTTCGTCGTGCAGCTTGCAGCGGTGACAATCTTGGCGTCTGGCGTGACAAGGTGATCATTGCACCCAATAACAATATTCACTGCGTCTCCTGTAACTGGCGCGGACACAAGCACGCGCTTTACACCGCAATCAAGAAACTCTTTGACCTTTTCAGATGTTGTGTACTTTCCCGAGCACTCGAGCACAAGGTCGATGCCAAGACTCTCCCATGGCACTGCGTTTATCTCCCCGGCCTTACTATACGAGATCCGTTTACCGTCCACGACAATGGCATCCTCGCCTTCGAACGACACCGGCTTTTGGAACCTACCGTGAATGGAGTCAAACTCCAGCAAGTACGCTGATCCCTCAGCATCCGTGTTCTTCTCATTCACGTGCACAAGCTCCACGTTGCCGCATTCCATCAGAAGGAACCTTGCCGTGAGCCTTCCAATCCGCCCAAAGCCATTGATGCCCACCTTGATCTTCGCCGCCATCTTGCTCTTCGGTGTCAAAACCACTCCACGGTATGCGAGCGCACGGTCGTGCGTTCGTACGATCGATCAACCAAATCTGCTTTTCTCTTGCGCGAAAGCGGCGCACTTCTTCGAGATTGGGGTCTGTCCATCTTCCCAAAGTGACTCGGCCACAATTGCACATTGAACGGCGTCACTAGGACTCATTGAAGCAAAGAAACATAGGACAGGAGTGTGCGACGGGGATTTAGTGCTTGTAATAAGCGACCCGGTGAGATAGGAATAGAGACTTGCATCTAATTGCGCTTGGTTTGGTGCGAAGCAAAGCTACTGGTCTGGGAAATATCTGTGGGAGATTTTTCCCGAAAAGGAGATTCTGTCGTTTGTCGTGGGGAATTGGAGCGAATAGATAGTGCGGCGAAGCGTCGAGTTTGTTGTTGGATACCAAGCTGAGATAGCCATTTGTGAAACAAAATTTCTTCAATTTCCTCACTGCAGTTCTTTCCCGCCTCTGCATCGAGGCTCGGTCGCAGCTGATCAAAGACAAGTCCAGTTCACGGGCGAGCTGGCGACAGAATCAAGGCACTGTTACTCAATAAAGTAGCGACTGCCGTATTCACAGTCGAAAGAACGACTGGTTCAGAAAACCAAGTACTTATGAGTTGGAAGCCGTGGCCCGAGTCGCGAGCTCGCATGCTTTTACGTTTCTTTCATCGTAGGAGATGTGTTCGGTTTTCAAGACGCCGCGATTGTCTTTCGATTCGAGTTCAAGTTTCGCCTCTTCTAGTAGAGTAGCCTGTGCTTGACTCAGAGTCACTGAGAAAGTGTAGCTCTCTCGCTCCATTCTCTGCTGTACTAGTTTCCTGCTCATTAAAACTCAACAAGCACAGATGCAAAGCGCGTTTGGTCGCTCCTCTCCGTCGAATACTCTGAAATTTTCCGTTGCCGGGGGAATGCTGTGGTAAACATGGAAAGCTGAAGCTGGGGATTTGGTTCGCATCCAGCGCCCGCGATGGAATACCCTCACCACAACAGAAGACAGCTTGGCGATAGAACAGATGGCTGGTTTTGATCTCCGCCCCCAACCTCTTATAAGGCTCCGCGAAGTGAAGCACCAAGCGAGGCAGCAAGTTTGCCTCTTGAGCTGGCGTGTGCATTTTTCTGAGGCCATTAGAACCGTGGAGATACAGCGATAAGAGACGTCATCGCTTTCAGCTCCGGCCCCAATTCCGACAAAGAGGCGCGTACTATTACATCTTTTAAAGTTTTGACGTATGCTTCGAAGGATCACTCGACTCATAGTTGCAAAACCTCGATCACAGGACTCATCGAGAGACACCCCTGCAGCGGACACTCCCATGCAAAGGCGGCGCCTGATTCGCAGCTCTTGGCCGCAAAGACCTGCCCACTTTGCCGAGTATCTCATTCATTCTGCGCGCGTTTTGCCGAGACGATCGAAACGAAAGGTAAAACGAAGCCGACTAGAAACTATTTCTCATTCAGTGATCATCAAATTCGAAATTGTCAAGTTGAAACAAACGTAAATGTGCGACAATGTGCGACGCAAGGTCAGCGTAATCCCTAAACCAACCCTCAGTTAACTCTCTCTACCATCACTCAACGAATAAGAGAATGGTTCTCCAAAAGAACAAAGAGCTGCTCCCAAGGTGTGCATTTCTCGAAGCAAAATTCATGTGAGGGCAAAGAGGGGGGAAAAGTGTCCAAGTGTGGATGACTATATGTTTGGAGTAGGAGTGCTAGATGGAGAAGGTTTGGTCACACTGGGCACACGCTCAGAAATGGAATAAATAGATAGTAAATAGATAGAAAGAAAGTAAAAAGATAGAAGATGGGAGATGGAAAACAAATTGATCGATTGAAATGTACAAGACAAGAAAGGAAACAATCGAGTTTCTCGACTGCTGAGGTTTTGGATGTACTGAGTGTACTGAGTACTCGATACCGATACTGTCGTTGTTCAATCAATTGATTTTAATTAATGGAATGGAAAACGTTGTGAACTTGGTTTTTCTCAAGAAATCAGGCTTTAAAGTCTTTAAAGGAACAAACAAACAAACAATCAATCAGACGAAACCCAGTCGTTGCGAAGATTGCGAAGACCTCAAAGACATGGCGCGTCGCATGGATGATGGATGATGGATTTTGATTGATGAATGAGAGAGAAGCCTTACAATTTCATCGGCGTTTGCGAGCTGTGTGCGCTGATCGCTGTTCTCCCAAAGGTTTCTCCGTTTCCTTTTGTTTGTTTCATGTTTCCTTTTTCTTCTTCTTTTCACTTCTTCTTTCCTCCTACCCCCTCCCCCTGTTGCCGCTGGTGCACTTGGCGAATTGATTACTTGTGTACTTGGCGCACACCAAGTTGCGAATGAGAGGATGTATAACCAACCCACTCAAAGCTTAGTGAACAGGCAGAGAGAGGTCTGTCAAAATGTAATCAATATAATCAATATCCACGGCTTCACACTGTGGCACTGGCAGAGCTGGCAGAGCTGGGAAAGCTGCACGCTTTGTACCGCGGGCGATAAGTTAGAGCGAGAGGAAGGTGTGTCTCGCCACGTGCCGGAAACTCCGGAAACTGTGAGCTGGTGAGCTTGTGACCTTTGGCAGTAAGTTTAAGCTCTCTGCGGGCAGACTTGCAGCGAGGTGGGGGTGGTCACAGTGAGAACGCTTTTGGCGATAACTTGTCGCACATAAGGCAGCAAGGTGGAAGAAGTTGTGAATTCCATTGCACCGTTGCATTGCGAAGTGTACTTTTAGTAACTGGCTGTGCATGGCGCTGGCCAGGCGACGTGGCGCGAGCAAGTTCAGCAAACAGTGGGCCATTCTTTCTTTCTTTCTTTGTTTGTTTCTGTCGTCTGTCTCCCGGCGGTCAGCTACTGTACCGGTACTCCGGTACTTGCTTGTCTGCAGTTCGAGTAGTCACCGCCCTTCATTCTTCCGCGGCACAACTTTTGGAGTCTCCCAATCGCCCATCCTTTGGGACTGACTGTCTGTACAGTCTGTACTCACAGTCTGTACCAGTTGCACCTGGTACTCCCCGCCGCGTGAGCGCTCCCAAGTTTGGAAGCTTGCAGAGAAGGCGCAAAGATTGTAGCAGAGGTGCCACGTAAAGTTGGCGTGCTTTGAGACTCACGCGCCAAGAGAATCTGACCGATACGGTCGCGACAAAACAGACAGACATTGGCAGCCAGGTCGCCTTTTCCCTTCCTTGTGCGCCCAAAAAGGTCGTCCCGAGTCCCTCTCTTTCGTCCTGCACGAAGCCGAGGTTGGATTTTAACGTAGACTTGGAGCGGGACTTGCTTCGGCCGCACGCGATCTGTGTCACGCAAGAAGATACGCTGGCAAGAAAGACACTGACTGAGCGAACCGATTCCGATCGAATCGCTCCCAGTCTCCGATCGGCGAAAAGAGCAAGGGCCGACATGGCCCCAATGTGGATGCGGGCTTTGGCGATTTGCTTGCTAGCGAGCGCCGCGAACGGCCTACAAACGGTGGACGAGGACGGGAATGTGGTAGAAGATGAGTCGTGGGTCTGCGGGCTCGGCAAGAAGGAGGACTTCCACTGCGTGGGGTCGCTGGTGTCCAACTCCTCCGCGGTCACTTCAGCACAATGCTTACAAAACCTCAAAGAGCCCCCTGCAGAGCTCATATGTTACGTGAAAGACAAGACTCTGCGCATGAAGGTGGAGGACGTGATTCTCAGCCCGGACGAAGACATTGCTGTGGTGCAGGTCTCCGGTTTTGAGGACGTGGAGTTTGGACCGATTCCTCGCATACCCTTCCACGTGCCGTCGTCCTCGAGCTTGGACGCGTACCTCGCAGTGTTTACCTGGCCAAAGAAGGGGCCCCCTTCTTTTGCGAACGCTGAAGTTCAGCTCCGTAATCTCACTTTGTCAGATTGCGAATATCAGTACACCCCTCCTTCCATAAACGGGACAACTAGCAATGCGACTTACTGGTGCGCGAACATCACCGATGCAACCCCTCCAGGAAACGACTGCGCAGGGCACCATGCTGCGCCGGTCTTTGCGCGCTCCGGAGATGAGATCGTTCTGCTCGGAATAAGGTCTTCACTAGTGGAATGCGTCCCTGAGAGGTCTTCAGTCGGAGCTTTCCTCCTGACGGCTTCTGCGATTTCTTGGTTGCACCGTTATGTACCTACTATTGAGACGGCAGCACCAACCGCATCTCCCACTTTAAATCCCACTTTTGAACCAACGGGCTCTACTGAGGAAGTGCCCGAAGATGAAGCGGATCAAGAAGCGCACTCGAACTCCACCCTGTTTTACACGCTCGGAGCTGGTCTTGGGCTCGGTGCGGTTGGTGTCGGCCTTGTCGCCGCCAGGAAGAAAATCACAGTTCTCAACTCCGACACACGTGACCTCAACAGTTCATTGTATGGACCGAACAAGAAGGATCACGACAAGCAAAGCCTGATGATTAGGTTGGGAAGCTTTCGGCGAAGCGGGTTCTCCTCCAGAGGTTCGGGCTCCTCCCAAAGCGTGCGGAGTACCCTGACAGTCCAGGACGTTCAGGGCGTTCGCGATTTGAACATTGTGGACCGTATTAACAAAATGTACGAAGGTGATGGCAGAGTTGAGAGTAGACGAATCTCTCAGGACTTTCTTGGCGAAGACGACGAACCGCCGCCACCGCCACCGCTGGATGAAGAAGGCAGACCAAAGTCTCGATTGCCGTCCAGAGGTCTTCAGTATGATCAACACGCACTGAAGCGAACCTCTGACGGAAGTCAGGCTGACAAAAAGCACGGAAGCGCTATATCCAAAGTTTCCGATTTGTTTCGTTTGAGTATCTCGGATCGTGTTTGAAAAGGGTAGGCGCCATTCGCCAGAGCGCCTTGTCTTGTGTAAAAGTTTTTTTGGCTATATAATTTTTTTTCATTTTTCAAATTCTAAAAAAGGTCGTTTTCACCACATTAAAGTTTAGTCCACTCGTGTATGCATGCGCATGCCACCCAAGAACGAAAATCGGGTCTGTCAACACATCAAAGCTCATAATTCCCTTCTTGAAGTTTACTCCGAATGCTATGCGGCGCAGAGAACAGCGGGGCTGCAAAGTCCAAAGAGAACAGGATCAACCACTACTTGCTCCATGGACTCAGACGTTGAGCACAATACTGCATTCTCGGTCCCGGTCACGGGAACAAACCCGCTGGCGCCATGGCCAGCATCATCACTCTCGGCTACAGGAACAAATCCACAGGCGCCATGTCCAGCATCATCACTCTCGGCTACAGGAACAAATCCACTGGCGCCATGTCCAGCATCATCGCTCTTGGCTACAGGAACAAATCCACTGGCGCCATGTCCAGCATCATCACTCTCGGCTACAGGAACAAATCCACAGGCGCCATGACCAGCATCATCACTCTTCTTCTGGATCTGTTGGAACAGGCATTCCAACACACCTTCGCCAACCACCAACAGGTGACCTTCCGCCACGTCTTGCATCTCGCAGTTCATCCACCCTCTGCTGCCCACAAACTATGTGCGAGTATGCGCACGTACGCAAGTATTCGTTCGCGCCAGCTGCTCCGCGTTGCTGCTCCCCAAGTTATGGATATTCTTCTGTATACTCTCTTCCAACTTCGCCACAGCGTGCGATGTTTCTTTTCTGACGGATTCTGGAGGACATCTGCTGTGCAAATTTAGAGCCGAAAGCTTCTCAGTACGGCCAACTAGTATGAACAGTACTAGTACCGGTACGCATTCGTGAAAAAAAAGAGAGAAGGAGTACTAGGATGTGATAGTGCCGGTTAGAGGTGATTTCTTTGTAGGTGAGGTACTTTTGCAAGTGGGTGCGGGCTTTACACGATACAATGATGTTGCAGTGTAAAAGGTGACTGATGTTATCGGTTTGTCATAAGTCTGGTATTAGCCCTTCACACGGAAGAATTAGCCCAAGTGTATTGATCGAGAGTTTTGTCCTTTTTGTTTCTCAGAACATCAACACAAGAATTTAGGGAGAACGGCAATTTCTATCGTAATTTTCATCCAATGAACATTGAACGAGATTAAGAACAGTGTTGTTTCTCTCACCGCTTTGAATTTAGGTTCACTCGAGTATGCATGTGCAAGCCGACCGAAAACAAAAGAAAAGTCTGTCAACACAAGTTAGTTAAAAGGATTTCATTCTCCTTTGGGGCTCCCTCCGAAAAAAGTGTTGTGCTATGCGGTGCAGAGAAAAGCGAGACCGCTTCGCACGGCTTGTCTAATAGGAATCTTCGTCATCAACCAAAAGGTTTGCCGCGTTTTTCAACATCTCCTGGTGAAAGAACTTGGCGCTCTCTTCAGCACTGTCAGCCCCGGGGTCTGACTCCTCTGCGTCCAGTTTGCGGTGCTTCGTGAGTGCCTTGGGCGCATCAGAATCGTCGCTCGGAGAATGGTACTTTCGTTTGGTTCCGGACTCGCTTTTTCTCTTCTTCCTCTCTTCTTTTCGCCTCTTCCTCTTTAGCTTTTTGCGCTCCTTCGCACTCAATTCCTGAGCGCTTGGCGTTGGCTGTTGGGACTCATTAACCTCCTCTGAACTAGATGCAGACGCCTTACTGCCCACATCTGCAGTCGAGTGAGCTTTGTGCTTGCCGTCACTGTTTGAGGATGCGTGAGCAGAGCTGTCACGCCTTGCATCCCTCTCCTCCTTCTCCTCCTCGTCATCCTCACTATCCGAGTCGACAACTCGTTTTCGAGACGCAATCTTCTCTCTTCTTTTAGCGCCACCGCTCCCTGAAGCGTCTGAGTTGAGCGTCGATCGGCGTGCTGCGGGTGCGGATCGGTCTTGCTGCTTTTTGCCCTTTCCGCTCGTGCCGGAGTCCCACTCCTTCTCCATGCCACCACCGTCGCTTTCTTGTGAGTCTGAGTCCGATTCCGAGTCCATGACACGCTTCCCTTTCCCTGCTCCATTCTTCCGCCGAGAAACGGGGGTGCTGCTGCTATCGGCGCCGGAAGTTCCTTGAGAAGAGGCTGTGGACATAGATCTCGCGCGGTTCCTCGGCTTTTGTAACTTGCCTTTTCTGCGATTACTATTCCCGCGGATGATGTTATCGGATTCCTCCGACTCGTAGACAATAGAATCATCGTCTTCCACAACGAAGCCATCATCCTCATAGTTGTTCAGCCTCTCATCCTCGCTTTCATCGTCAGAATGCTGGATGTCAATACCCTCATCATCGGAATTCTCTGCGCCAGATGCTCGCGGGGGTGGTCGTCTCGCGGATGACAAAATTTTCACCTTTGACGCGTCTCGATTGTTCTCAAGCTCGAAAGAGCATCGCAGGGCTTCATGTTGCTCAGACTCAACCACAACCTTCACGCGAGAAAATTCTCTGGGAAATCCCTGGACGGGGATTTCAAATTCTACCTTGCCGTCCTGCACCTCTGCAGGGCAGTCTACTATTTTCTGATACGTACCTCGGCCATCGTCAATGCTCACCGAACAGCGTGCTGCCCCGTCGTACGATTTGCGCAGGTAGACCTGGTCATTTTGGGAGTCCAGGTCAAGCACAAAAGGAAATCCACCTGAGCCAGAGTCCTCATCCTCCTCCAGTTCCATAATTGCCACGCGAAGCAACCACACTTGAAATGAAGTTCCGCTCTGCGGTTTGCCGCGATAGATTTCGAGGGGTATAGGCACAGGGGACAGTGCTAGTGCAAAGGCGAGGTGCATCGCCGTGTCTTCCTGATTCCTGGCAACAGTGCGCGAGAAGGAGCACTGTCTGGCGATGTACGCCTGATCTCTTCGCACCAGAGCATGTCTGAACTCTCCAGTGTTTTTATCTTTTCCAACGGCTGTGAGATACACTCTGTTGAACTCTTCAATTTCTTTCTTTTCACCGCGCGCCGTCGGCAGCTTAGGGTAGATTTTCAATATAAGATTCCAAAGTACCTTATTGACCTGGAACCTCATGCAGCATTTTTTACACACTATCGCTCTACACTGCGGGCACTGGAACCTAGCCAGCCACTCGGACTGGAGATGCACAAGGGCGTGCGCAAGACACAGCCTGCAGAACGAGTGCCCGCATGACAAGCTCACGGGTTTGTACATCTTGTGCAAGCACATGCTGCACCGCAAGTCCAGCTCCATGTCTGCCTTGGCAAGCGCGTCAAGATCCGCAGATGTGTCAAAGCCTCCAATCTCCGCGCTCTCCTGCGCGCCATCGTCCGAGCCCCCGTGCACGCCCTTGCCAGTGCTGCCCATCTTGCCACTGTTACCATCAACGCCGTAGTCCGAGCCGTCACTTGACTCGTTACCACCCTTGCCCTCGCTATCATCGACCGAGTCGCCACCGCTTTTGCTTTTGCTGTTGCCGTCGTCTTCAACGTCGTCATTGTCGCCAGAGCCTTCGATGTCGTCATCGTCCGATCTGCTTGAATCCGTCCGGCCTCCTGCTTTCCCGCGGCCATCTTCGCCTTCCGCGTCTTCATACCTGCGTGGTTTCGCATTCGCATTGACATTCGCATTCGAATTTGCATTGACATTCGCATTCGCATTAGCATTCGCATTCGCATTTGCATTGACATTGACATTCGCATTGACATTTGCATTTGCATTCGCAGTCTCCGTTTTCAATGTGCTTCCCGTCCCACTTCCCACGTCGCTCAAGGCATTGCTCTCGCAACCTCTCGCTTCATCGCCGGGCTCCCCTTTCTTTCGAGATCTCCTCCGCTTCCCCATCGCAATACAAAAGTCGCAGACTTACGAGCACGCGACCTTTTACTTCTTACTTGTTTCTATGTACGCGAATGTGAATTTGTGAATTTACGAGGACCGATACTCGCGTACGTACGCTGCGTATGCCGCGAGTGGCTATGAACGAAGGGACGAAGTAAGGAAGGGCAGGTTGGTGAGCTCGGTGAGTGAGTGCGGGAAGGAGTACAGGCAACGGAGCCCAGCAACACTGTCGTGTGATTCGCAGAACAAACTCTGGGCATCCCGCCGCGAGTAATACTAGTGTATTCGCTGACCTTGGATCAGCTGTGCGAAGACAATGCGATGTACAGGCGAAGCACAGGCGGGGTGCCAAGTTTCGTCTCACACCGTTGGTCTGCAACCAGCCCCGGGTCTCAGTGTTTTTAGTAGCACGTCTTAGCTGGCTGGTGCTGTTGAACAGCACGTTTTGATTGAGTGATCTCGCAAGAAACACAAAGATGTTTTCAATTTTAAATGAGAATCATAACGTTTTGCTTTTCCAGATCATAGTTTTACCGACATGATCTCCGATCGACACGCAACAATAAAAACCTCTTACAAAACCAAGTCGCTTCTTCACACTCGATCAATCAAAAACATCAAACAAAGATCAAACTCGCACGCCCTTGTCTTGTGCGGTTCGCACGTCCCTCCTGTGCACTTCCAACAGACCCGGCGCATCACAGTAGGTCCCCAATATATTCCCAATCACCACTTTACAAAATATTACTTCACTCGACAGTACTAGAGTATCGCCTGGCCGACCGTAAGAGAGCCGTGCTCGCAAAGGGTAATAATAGTACGCGCAACATACACGTGCGTATGCACAGTACTACACACACGGATATATGCGCGTACAGTGAGTGTGTATGTGATTACATAGTGTATGTGTGTGTGTGAGAGAGAGAACGTGCAGCGGTGTTGTGAGGAGTTTGGGCACATATAGTGAGGACTTTGAAGGAGGAGTTTGACGAGTTGGGTTGTTGAGTTTCAGAGTTGTATTGCCCATTCTGTGGCAACAAAGCTGTCGCTAGTTGTTATTGATTGATTGATTGATTGATTGTTCTTGTTGTTGTTGTTGTTGCCAGTTGTAGCGCACAGTTGGCTGGTATTGTTTCGTAAAAGGTTGGACTCTGCGCCCAAAGTCAGTCAGTCTGTCTCTCTGTCTATTTGTTTGTCTGTCTGTGGGAAGTCTCGGAAGAGAGGAATCAGCGCGAAAGGTGGTCGCCCATCATGGGATCGTTATGGACGGAAGAGAAGCTGGAGCAAGCAGCTCGAGCGGTGGCATCTGCAGCTCGTTCAGTTGGCGAGCAAAGCTGTGAGCTCTCCGAAGGCTGCGCGAACATGGACGGAGCATCGGAGATGGGCAATGGCGCGGACGCGGACATGGGCGGCGAAGAGCACGGTTTGGCAGGCATGATCTCTCGCTGGCTACGGTGGCTTCCGCTGGACGACGCGCGTTTTGTGCTGTTCGTGGGCATTTGCTTCTCTATCGCTGCTTTCTTTGGCAACTTAGTGACGCAGTTCGACGCGGAGAACGAAGAGGACCCGGACGACGAGCAGCGGCGCAAGGGCGAGCACTTTATGTACAGTCTGACCACGCTGCACATTCTCAAGGAGGACCGGCCCGCTTGGGTGGACCAGCGGGTGGTGGAGCGCAGCATCGAGATCCTGCGCGAGGATCTTGCCATGCTTGGCCTCCCCGAAGGAAGCAGCGACGATGGCGCCGTGGTGGTAGATCTGCTACTGCTGCTGCAGTTTTACAATTTGTCACAGAAGAACTTGTTGGTGGAGCAGTTCACGAAAAGCAGACTAGTGGAGCCGGACGAGGTCGTGCGTTCGCAAGCTTTGCAGTATCTGAGGTACCTCTGGCGCGGGCCGGATGCCGCAAAGAACGTGGTTGTGGACGCAGGAAGATTCAAGGTGATCTCAGACTATCTGACCAGGACTGCAGTGATATGTGTGTACTACGACGGCAACGAGCGCGCAGACTTTGTGGCAAAGCTGTATCAATCTATTTTGCTGGAAGACAATCAGAACGACCTCATGCGGCTCTGCGTCGATGGCGACGAAAACCCTGAAGGTTGTATTCGGACGGTGAACGGAATTTTCCAAAAAGCAAAGGACATCTTCCAGAACGAAATCTACGGCTGCTCGGCTGAGCAGGGAGGGTCGTGTCTCCGGATCTCTGAGGCCATGGCCAAGCTCAAAGGCTTCAACTGCGTGTTCGTGGGTCATGGTCTCGGAGCGTCTGTAGCCTGTGCGCTTGCGGCGCTTGTTCGAAGCGCGTCTCGCGCGGCCGCAGCAAACAAGAGCTCGAGCTCCCCTGCGCCAGAGTGGATCGCCGGGGAGAGCGCGAAAAGAGCCTCTGCGGTGACATTCGGGAGCTTGCCGGTGTTTTACATTCCGCCCGAAGCATCAGACATCGATCTGGCCGTCAATATTGTAAACAGCGGAGACGTATTCCCGCGGCTCAACGATCGAAACGCACGGGCGTTGCAGCAGTATCTGAATGAAATTAAGATGGAGCAAGCCCCCTCGGACCGTCTTACTTCACTGTTCAACAGCGACTCCATGCCAAACCCGACTCGCAAAGCCATGGAAAATATCTGCGCCAAAATCACTGGACTGGTGTCCCTTGGAAGCGAAGAGGAGGACAACGTTCTCGAGCACTGCGGGCAAGTCGTTTGGCTCTCACAAGAGCACGAGTGGCTTGACTTTTTCCGGACCGATTTCGCCAGAATTCCGGTACTGTTTGATGGCTCTGAAAATCTCTTCGTGCACCACGACGTCGAGTCGTATGAGGAAGCTTTAAAGAAGGCCGAGTAGTCTTGTAGTTGTGAAAAAAATTAATTGCATCCGATTGATTCTGTGTGCCGTACCTGTCTCTGCCTCGGTAAAATAATAATATCATTTGATCTGGGCTTGCTTTCGTTGTGCGAGGCCCATTGGCATCGAAAGGCGCCAGGCTCTTTCGAAAGTGGAGGGTTTCCCGCTTTGATCGTGTCTTTGTTGCAACGTTTGTGGGTTTTTGATTCGGTGAGAGAAAAGACAAAGCTGAGCAAGAGAAGTAAATAGGACAGCCAAGGACGTGAGGGTAGGCGCGAGATAGGATCTAAGGTCAAGGATAATTTTTTCTTTTGGCTAGAATCGAATAGAGAAATTAAAAAAACATCACGGTGAAGAGGATCAAGATTGGCACCAAGTACTCAGTACCAGTGTTGGGTTTGAAAACTATGGGAAGGCTGAGAGAAGAAGAGAAAGAACAAAGAGATTCGGAGCGCACGCCTTCTCAGCATCTGGTCCTGGTTTCCATCTACTTTCGCGCCCCCACCACACCATGCAAACTGCTTGGGCCAAATCTTATATCCAAAAGAGTAGTATGTGAGTGCCGAGGCCGTTGCGCCATCTTTCGAAAGACGCAGACGGCGAAAGTTTAAAAAGCAATGTAGTTAAATTCCGCGGCAGCTGCCGCGGTGCCCGGGGCAGAGGACACTGGGGTGTCAGCAATGCAGTCCGGAGAGACCACGGATTCAGACCGGAAGAGCTCGGGGAACACCTTCCGAATTTCCTCCATGGCGAGGGATTTGCACTGGGCTATGCGACCACTGTCCACCAGGGTGGCACGCCAGAATTGCCCTTCCAGGCTTGCGCTGGAATAGTTGCACAGGTCGAATGCGCACAGCAGGGCAGCCAATGCACATTCAGATGGCCTGTACAGGACGAATGAGTATTCGCAGAGCAAGATCTCGATGAATGCTTCTGACAAAGATAGCACCTTTTCTCGGATCTTGTCGTGCACGTCGTCAAAATAGAGCACAAGATGGCGCAGGACACAGAATGGGGTCACTGGGTGCAGCCTCCACTCGAGCACGCGAAGCAGATCCAACTCCATCAGACGAATATCGCTTTCGCAGTAGATTCCTTCGGCAAGGCGCTGGAGCTCGCTGACGCTGACGGGCTGCACTTCATGAAGCTTGGACGCCACGAGGACCGCGGCCAGTGCGACAAGCTGGAGAACGCTCTTCCTGGTGCTTACGATGCAGAGGTACCTGTCCACGTAGTTCATGGCTGTGGCAACAGTGGATTCGCTTACGTCGAACTCGTCTGTGAATTCAAACAGCCACTCAAACAATCTCTCGCGCCAGACAGCGCGCATGCCATGCGTCTGCACGTGTGAGACGTAGTCCACCTTGATACAATAGTAGTCTTCCATTTTGAGCATCCAAACGAGCTTTTCTTTTACGTCCGCCTTGCTGGTCTTATAGGGTGTCATTTGCTCAACGAAGTTGGCGCGCTCGCGGTCCATTAGTGCCTGTCGTGCCGCAATTTCGCCGTTCCCACGACCACCATCTACGGGATCCACGCGCAGCAAGGCTTCTTCATCGTGTTGGACAACATTGTAGGGGGCACCGCACTCGCCTTCGCACTCGCAATCACTTTCGCAATCCACGACATTCTGACGATGACTCTCATCGCCGCGAAGTTTGCCCACCGTAATATTCTCCCTGAGGCACGCGGGCAGCTCGTTCAGCAGATGCCCCACGTACATTGACTCGCACTTGTCCTGCTCCGCGGGCGCCTCGCATTCCAGTACGAATTCACCCGTGGGTCGGCTGCTGCGTTCATCTTCCGCCCCGCTCTTCCTGCTGCTGCGCATGCCGGAGTCCATCTCCGCTTCCGCGTTCCGATCAGGCCACACCATGCCTCGCAGCGCCTGGGCGTCGACGACGCCTATATAAACGCCGGCTCACTGTGCTTTAGTATATTTTCTCTCGTATCTCTCTGCACTGCGCACCTCGTCCCGAGTATCGTCTTGCCCAAAAGACCAACACACGAATAATACCAAAACACCTACAGACCCAGAGACACAGAGACACAGAGACGCGCGGCGCCAATTAGCGAGCGGGCTCGACCATGGGCTGCGTTATCGATCTGCTTTGCCCTTTCTTCTTTCTCTTCTTATTTAGTATGGGTTAGTTGTTTTGGTTTGGTTTGTTTGGTTTGGTATTTGGCTTTCATACACATAACTCGCATAGGTTATTATAAGTTCGGAAGCATAATCCATACTTGTATTTGTATTGTGATAATGATTATAATTAGAGAATCGTAATTTAGAATCAAATTAGATATTTATTTAGCTAGATAATAAGATTGTTATGAGTAATTGATTTGAATACAATTATTCAACTTAGCGAAGTACATAGTATGTCGCTTATGGTTTGTATGGTTTCCATTGTTCGCTTTCCTGGCAGTCGTAGTGAATCGCTACTAGTCTCTCAGTCTGCGAGGCACTAGCTCTAGTCACTGTTTTCGCTAACAATTGTTGAGAATTTTGAGGTGTTGGAGCCATCATCGCACAATTTAGCTAGTCAGTTTGCTATATGATTCTATCGCACAAGGGACTAAATTTGTCTAAGGGGGTATAAGATTTCTTATAATTTTAAACTTTTGACTAATAAAATGGTTAGGCTACTCTCACCACCGTAATAAGAGATTAGTAGCCTGGTATGTTATGTCATATGGTAGAAGATGGCTTGTCATGTACCATGTTAGTGTGGGGAAGGCATGGTGTCTGCCACTATTGCAGTGCTCTAACAAGCCCTTAGGAGTCGTGTGTCGCAAGCTCATAGACATTCATAGACCGACGATGTCTGTATCTCGGCGGCTAGCGCAAACGGTAAACGTCGAAAAAGAGAATCTCTGTGCCGGTTCTGCTTCTGCGCTGTTCTGTGATCATTCACATAGATTGTTGATGATGATTGAGTGATTGATGATTTTGATTGATGAACGATCGTCAAAAGTTCAAATTCAAAAATCGATCGACGAATGAGATGAGAGCTTTTGCTTCTTCGCTTCTTTGCTTTCTTGCTTTTCTTAAACCGTGTGATGAGATAACTTATTCTTCCAAAGAAGTAATGACTCTCCGTACGACTACCAATCCTTCGCTTCGCTTCGCTTCGAAAGGAAACGAACTTTTGATCTCGAAAGATTTTATTTTAAATTTTCTAAAAAAACATAAAAACTAAAGACAAAGATAAAAAAAGGTTGGAAAACGTCTTGGGAGAAGAAAGATAATATGGAGACTCCTTGGTTTCTTCTTCCTTCCGCCAGTCCCTCCCTCTCCATACTCTCCATCATCCACTATCCTTAAACATCGCTAACCCTTTGTGTAGGACTTGGAGAGGCCATAGATAGATAGATAGATAGCCCGGTCTCTATACTTTACTGGACGGACTGTAAGGGGCTGTGAGATAGGACCCGTGGTGGGGCGAGCGCTTTTTAAATAGTGGTAGGTGGTATGGTATCAGCGAGCGTAGAAGGGACGGGCTATGCGCGGAGATAGAGTCTCAGGTAAGAGAGAACCCGGAAGCTCCAGCCGAAAGGCATTCTTCGGTTTTTGAGATTGATTGTTGAAATCAATTTTGACTCAACTTCTTTCAACTCATCTTTCTTCCTTTCATTTCATTTCTTTTAATTTCATTCATTCATTTCTTTTCATTTTGTTTCATTTCATTTCTTTTTTTTAATCTTGTTATTCTCTTTTTATTTCGTCTCTCATCCCATCCGATTTGATTTGATTGATTTCATTTTTGATTTCATTGTGATTGTGATGCATTGTGACGCTGTTCAATTGATGCTGATTGGCCATGAGATTGGGATCGAAAATGAGGTAGCCAGAGAACAACAAATCATAAATGATCAACGTCTTGCGACACCGAGAAGGTCGCCCGGAAACAAACTAAAAGCAAATTAGAATTAAAAACCAAAGATACGGGAGAGAGAAACTGAACGCTGGGACAGAAGATCTCGTTGTTTGTATTCTTAGGATGGAACTTTGAATACACAAGGAACAGCACAAGCAGAGCAGTGTGAGAGCAGAGCGCAGATCAGAGGAGCACTGCACTGCGTTTCGCTGTCGGACCAGATTCATCACCAATCAATCGGACACGCTCAAAGGTCAGAAACGCGCAGGTCTCGCAGGCGAAGGATCTCATTGGGCGTCCATGACATGTAGCACAGCACCGGCGCCCGTGTCTTTATCTTCTTTTTCTTGTTGATGTTTTAAAAGTGGTGGTTGATTGGTTGATGACTCGGAAAATGAGCTCGGAACAGTTTGGTTTTGGATTGTGACCGTGAATTTGTTATTTTAACATTGAAACTCATTGCATTGCAGAACAGCGTTCGAATTTCAACGCAAACGCAAACGGCTGCCTGCGCAGGTTGTAGGTATTTGCAGGTTGCAGGCTGCAGGTATCACAGGGGTTGAGTATGGTTGCGTGAAAGATACCTCGCATACTCGCGATGTGCTCGTAGCGGCCTGCTTGTTCGTGCTGAGGAGGTACTGACAGTGAATACTATACCCGTACTGAGTACCAGGGCGTGAGGTCTTGTCTCCGGCACAAACTTTTGCAAAATGGAGGATATCGTGTTGCAGTGTATGCTCTAGCGCGCTTGTGGACCGCGGATGTAGCTGCTGCGCAACTTGTCACTGAGCGCCTCTGGGCCATCGAACGATGAATGATGAACGATGAGATAGATGGACAGCCCTGTTCCTTCTTTCCTTCCTCCCGCGTCTTCTTCAAAGTTCGCATGAGACGGTAGCAGGACCTGAGAGATGAAGCTCTAGCTGGTAGCGACAAATCAAAACAAGAAAAGTTCCTACATGCCCTGCGCCGCGCAAAGAAAAAGGACAAGCAAGTGAGTCCTCGATGTAGAGTCGGTGTGAGCTGAGCTTCTCGGGCTCTCAGGATCTCTTGGAACCTCTCGCGCTCAGCTCAGGCTGAGGGGAGCGGCCATAACGGCGCAAGCGAGTTAAGAATAAGAAACCCAATAGCGCCCTTGAGCTGCGTGCTGACAGTGAGTAACTTGAAGTAGCGTTGGTGGCAGGTAACTTCCGGATTACCAATATGCACATTTTGAAGAAGGTGCCATTGCCGCCATTCGTTGCCACACTGAAAGAGTGGCGCCGCACATCTCATCAGGTGGACCCAAAGTCCTCCTGCCACTGGAGATACTCCTCCATCATTTGCAAGGTTGAAGAAGGGCGCGTTTTATCGAGTGCTTGCAGCGCATCGTCATTCGTTACCGGCCCCATCACAAGGTCTTTTGGGGGCTGCGCGGAATTGCGCCGAGAACCCGACTTGGCGCTCTCGAACTCATCGAGGCGGGACATGAGCCTGCGCACTGGAAACATGGCCGCCTCCTTGCAGACGAGACAGACGTCAGCACAGGAGTAGCCGACAGTCTTTTGCGCCAAAAAGTCATAGTCAATCTCTTGTGTGCGAGGGTCGTTCGGCGGAAGCTGCTTTTGGAAGACTGCTTTCCTGCCATCTAATTCAGGCAGTCGAACGAGCACACGCTTCTCAAGCCTTCGCAGCAGAGCAGAGTCAAGCTCCCATGGCAGGTTGCTCGCTGCAAGAATGAAAACCCTCGCCGACTCACTGTTCTTCGCCAGGCCGTCCATCTGAATGAGCAGCTCTGTCTTCATCCTCCGACTGGCTTCATGCTCGTTGCCGCCTCCGGCTCCGCCACGCTGCCCCATGATGGAGTCTATTTCATCCAAAAAGATTGTCGATGGTGCGTGGTACCTTGCCAGATCGAACAAGATCCTAACAAGCTTTTCTGAGTCACCTCTGTATTTGCTGACGATTGTGGATGCAGATATGTTGAAAAAGGTTGTGTTACACTCCGTCGCAACCGCCTTTGCAAGCATCGTCTTCCCAGTGCCAGGCGGACCATACAATAGGACGCCTTTCCAGGGAGAGAGCAGGCCTCCTTCAAACAGGTGAGGATACTTTGCAGGGATGACCATCGCCTCCTTCAAAAGCTGTTTGGCGTTTTCCAACCCGATAACGTCTTCCCACTTGACGTTCGGGTCCTCCGTGAAGATTTCGCGGGAAATCATGAGCGCCAGCTCGCGCGTTTCGCTGCTCGTACCGTCGAGGAAGAGAGAGAGGGGTTTGAGAAGCCGTTGCTCAGGACGGCTCGAGAATTGGTCTTCCTCGTCTTTCTGATTCTTTACGGACCGGCCGCTTACCTCCATGCTTGAGGTTTCTGGCCCAGTCTGTGTCTCGGCCCTCTCTGCGGTGTCGCTCTTCGGTTGCTTAGGCCGCCGCGGTTCTTGGGGCGCTGGAATCGCTTTGCTGGATCCGTTACGCATCATGGTCCGTTTAGATGAGGTCTCCTCCGGCGTGGACTTTCTCAATACTTTGGGCGCCTTGCCGAATCGCATTTCGTAGTACTCAAGGAAGTGCTGATACACCAGCTGAGGCAATTGGAAGGGCCGTCAGTCTATTTGCTCTATGCACACAACATCTGCTGGCGCCCCGCGCTCGCTCGTGAAACTTACCGGGAGGTCTACATTATCTGCAACCTGAAATTTGCTGATCGAGACACCTGCTTCTTGCTGGAGTTGCTCGGCGCTGGAGATAAATCCTTGGTCGAAGAGGAACTGAAGCGTTAGAACGACCAGCTCGCGCTTGCGATCGATCGTTTTCTTTTCTTCCAGCAGCTTGGACGACGACTTGGCCTTGAGGGCTTGCAACGTGCTCGCCATCTCTTCCTCTTCCTTCTGCACGCACGTCACCGCTTCACCAGGTCTAATTCACCACCCTGACTGGAGGCAGCCACTCCAAGCAGCAGTCTCAAGCCCTTCGGTCGGCACAGTACTCACAGTCAGTTACGCGCGAGCGAGTGAGTGAGTGAGTGAGTGGGTGAGTGAGTGAGTGAGTGAGTGAGTGCTCTCTTTCGAGACGGTTTCGAGTTTTTTTACCGCTAGACTCCTTCAAACCATTGATTGATTGTTGCAGCCCTTGCCCGTGCCCTTCTCCGTGCAGAGCGGCGCGAAAGCCGATCTCGCGCGATGAACACTCTAAATCGATAAACCTGTCGATATCGGCGATCAAAAGCTCTGTGGAGTCCGGGGCAAAGCTACTGGCACACAGAGCAGCTGTGTATTTGAGAATTCTCACTTGCCGCCTTTGATGTGCGACGTTTTATTGGCGTCCTCGCATTCCTCGGGGAGCTCAACACTTACACAAAACTTGCACGACAATTGACTCAATTGACACTCTGGACATCTCTGGACGTCTTCGATGGACGGTGTGTTCCCTTAATGAATTCGGACTCTTGTGATACATTCCATATATGCACTTGGCAATCCGACTATATCCAAGTTCGAGTCGAGTCCGAGTCCGACTTGGCAATCGCAAACGGTTATATTTGAAGAATTGTTCCTTTGTTCTATCGTTGCTCATCTCCGTACCTATCGTTTACTATATGATTATTCATTATCTCTCTGTTAGCTGCTTTGTTAAGAGGTTGGGGCCAGGTGGACTTGTACGCATTCCAATGATGAGCGTCGTACAATTGAAATCGCCGCCATCACTGATTCTTCCTACTGTTTGCGCTGTAAGCGCAATATGCCCTGAAAAGAAACTTACAAAATGTTAAGAAATTGCAAACACCCTTTTTCCATGATACCAAAAAGACTATCATTTTGACTAGCCGAACCTCGAGGCCTGTTCTCACAACAAATTTTCTTTTCTCCCGCATCTGGAATTTTCCCCTAGAGGAGGAAATAGCGAGTTGAGTCGTTCTCCGCGTAACAAGTTTCTCGCCAGATACGCGCATAAATAGAAGTTTTCAGAGAGGGATTTTGCTATACGTAAACCTACTTTTAAACTTTGCAGTAGAATAGCTGATTTCCCAATTTTTCATTCGACTGTAAAAGGCACGTCGTTTATAATCGCTAGCTTCTCTGTGCAATAAACTACACCTTTACGATAGTTGTAAAGCAGTAACAACGTCGTTTGTCTTGGGTTCTGTGAAAAGAATGCACACACAGTGAGGACAGCAGTAGAATTTTAGACATGCTCGGGATTAGGCGCACTCTCTTATCAGCTCCTAGCCTTGGAAAATACATTTCACATACACTCCACAGAGTTTCTGATTTCTAAACACCTTTGCAAACACTTTCCAAGTGAAGCCACGAAGTGCAGCGTAAACATACCCTATCGGAAGGTGGGGTGAACACTTTCATTGTTTCGACTCGCGCATAACTCTTTTTCTTCTTCATATTCTTCTTCATATTCTTCTTCGATTGAATGAAACGAGCTTGTTTGTGCTTGGTTATAAGTCTATGTTCATGAAGAAAGATGTGAAAATTGAAAAAACACCGCATTCGCCACACGTGATTCGCTCAATCAATCAAATTAAAATAGGCTTGCCCTCTCCTCACTTGCAGTCATGTGGGAGGACCTTATGCCATATGATAGCTACTAGTAGTCTCACTCCTATCGCACTACGTCATAGAATCATGGTATCGACGGCATAGGCGGGGCAAGTGTCCTCACAGTTTCAATTCGGAAGATCAGAACGAACTTCTGTCTCCGGTTAATTTGCGATCCGTAGTTGGTGGTCAGCACTTTTCTTTTAGACTGGGCTATTTCAAAAGAGTTAGAATAAGCCTCCCAGTGACGCCACAGCGAAGAACCAAACTGCATTCATCTACAGTCTGGCCTAAGTCCTTTCTACTCCCCTTCTTTCTGAGAGGCCCCTTCCTTTTCCCCCGAGTCCGTTCCCCCGAAAGGGAGAAGGGTACGGTCAGTCAACCTAAACAGTAGTAGTTCGAAGGTGATGGTACGAGTAGCTTAGCACAGGGGCGGGATCGGAGGCGTAGACAGCGGAGGAGGAAGAAAGGGCCACGGAATTGGTTGAGGTGTGGTGAGAGAGAAACACCGAGCACCTGCGAGGCTCTGAGGGCGGCGGAGACCAGAAACACAGAAGAACCCGCACAGAACAAAGGAACCTTTCTAGCAGTGCGATAGATCGCGCTACGGTGGCGGAGGCGCAAAGTGGTCGTCCTGTGACCAGAATTTGAATTATTAGATTTAGAGAACATCAGGCAAGACAGAGGAGCATTTCAGAATTCAGAAGAAACAGACACAGTCTCTGACATTCTCCTCAGAACCCGCTGCGAGAAAACACCACCAAATAAAGAAAAGAAAAAGGAAAAAAGGAGACTGCAGAACAGATCTTCTTTCCAGAGAGGCGGAAGCAGAGTGGAATTTGGGAAAACTTCTTCCAGTCAACAATCGTTCCCCTTCACACTGTGAACCTGCTAGGACCTCTCCACTGTTCCGCCACCGTTACCTTTCTACTCTAATTGCGTCATAACCCTCTCTGGTGCGAGTGTGCCAGCGCCAGTGTCAGTGAGAGAGAAAGAGAAAGAGAGAGAGAGGGAGCAACAAGTTTTACGCCCTCTGAAGACTTTGAAGTGTAGGTGCCTCACTGGTTGTTTATAACGCTCCCTGTCAACCATTCATAAATTTATGCATTTATTCCTTGAAATCAGCTCATCAACACGGAGGGAGAAAAGAGAAAAGAGTAAAGAGAGAGAGAGAGACAGAAAGAAAGAAAAGGAAAAAAGAGGAAAGACCACTAAGTACTTGGTGGATAGAGAGAGTTAGCAAAAGAAGAACTAAGTTTAGCCTATGTGCATTTATTTCTCTCTCTCTCTCTCTCTCTCTCCACAACACTTTCAACCAAAAGCCAGGAGTAGTGAGTAGTGAGTTCCCTCACAACACTCCCAACACTCCCAACTCCCCGCATCTGGAAAAAAGTAACTCCCCTCACCTACTAGCTTGCCCACTCAAAAGTCACCACCCACACCTACGACGTTCGTGCGCTCTCTCTCCGCGGGGACCGCCGCTTCTCGCGCACGACCAGACCTGCAATTCGGACAGTGACAAAGTGACAAAGTGACAAAGCGACAAAGTGACAACAGCGGATTAGAGCAAGCAGGTGGATTGGTTGTTTGGTTGATTGGTTAATTGGTTGGTTGGTCGGTTGGCTGGCTGCGTGGAGGTTGAGCGCGCGCTTTGCCAAAAGTCAGAATACGTTCGTTCGTTCGTTGGTTTGCTGGGACTGGACAGCGCGAGCACGAATATATACTCTGAAGCAGCTCAAAGACGGAGGTTCGGGACTCTCGGGCTTTGGCGTTGATCTTTATATATAATATATATATATATATATTTGCAGCGGTGCTGGGCAGTCGGAGACAGTGTGTGCGGGAGGCAGTCGTGAGCCTTGAGAATCCGTGGAATTTGGCATTGGCATTGCGGAGCGTTAGGTTAGGCGCGCAGATCGCGCAACCAACAGAGAATGGGCGACCGGCAGACGTCGGACGACGGCGGCCCTCATGAGGAGAAGAACGAGTCGTTCTCTTCGCTCTTGAACCGCAAAGTGGGCGTAGTGAACGAGCCCGTGACGGAATCTGCGGCGGTGGTCAAGTGCTTCCGTGGGGGGCATCGTTTCAAGGTTTCCTCATTCGCAAAACATCTCTCGCAGTCCAGCTCCACGTCCAACAGCGGGCCTTTCACCGTGGGCGGGCACAACTTCGAGCTGCTCATGTTTCCGAAAGGCGGCACAGGGGACTATCTGAGCGTGTATTTGAGGTACATGGGCCCGGAGCCCAAGGCCGTGGCGAGCTGGGTGCTGAGGTGCGTGAACCAGGTGTACCCGGAGGACACCATCGAGAAGGGCTGGGACAAGGGCGATCAGCGGAACGAGTTCAACCGGGGGCGGCACTGGGGTTGGAGCAAGTTCGTCAAGCGGGCAAAGGTGCTGGATCCACGGCGCGGGTTTCTGAAGAATGAGGTTCTGATCTTCGAAGCCACGGTGGTGGTTGTCGGCCCCACAGAAGTAATGAGCAGGTCTGTGCAAACGACGGTAGACACATTAGGTGAGGATCTGGTGCACCTGCTGGAAAGCGGGGACTTTGCGGACGTGGTGATTAGTCTAGACGGCGGCTTGACCGAGCTCTTAGCGCATCGGCAAATCCTCGTCGCACGCTCGCAAGTCCTTGCCAAGATGCTATCCGGCCCGTTTAAGGAGGGCCACACCAGCTCCACTGCAAACTGTGCCTCTTCAAACCTACAATTTCCCGCTCTGCCATCGTCCTCATCCATCGTTTCTTCGCCCTCGCCTTCTTCTTCACCTTCCGTCACATCGTCCACAGTTCACCACCCTGCCAGACCGCCAGCGCCTTCGGGCAAGGCTCCCAAGCTTTGGTCGAAAATCGCCACGGTGAGGGGCAAGGGTATCTCCGACTGCTCCAAGCTCATGAGGATAGAGATCCCTGACATTTCGGGCAATGTTTTCGCGGAGCTACTGTACTTTTTGTACAAAGGCAGCCTGAACGAGGAGCTGTTCAGCACGCCACTGGAGGTCCCAATCTCAGACGAGGAAGAGAGCAAGAGCCGCCGCCATGGCCCGGACGATTCGCTCATCGTTTCGTGTTCGAGGGACGGCCCCCCGACGTCGAATGCCCCCCACGTCATGTCGCAGATGGATGACTCTGCAAGTGGGCAAGGGCGTAGAAAGCGGCGTAGGATCGGGGACGCGGGGAGCGCAGCGCGCGCGGCGCAGGACGGTGAGATGGACGAGTCGGTATCTGAGGAAGTGGAGGATTCGGGGAATGATATAATTTTGGGGTTAATGATAGCCGCGGACAAGTACAATTTGGTCCATCTCCAGAGTACATGCGAGCAATACCTGATTGGCATCGTGGATGAGTACTGTGTGTTCGACTTGCTCCGGGCGGCGGACGCATGCGGGGCGGACACGCTCAAGAGGATTTGCATTGAATATATCTGTACGGGGAACGTGGAGCTTTCGGACCTCCAGCTCAAGGACCTGCCCAAGGATATTTTGGTGGAGGTTCTCAAGTATCAGGTCAAGTCACGCACTGGTTAGATGGCAGCAGGCCAATTTGGCAAGGCTGGCGGCATTTGTGCTCTAGCTTTCTTATTTTATTTCTTTTCATCATCATTCACCTATCCATCCATCCGTCAATCTTGCAATGAATGGTCTTGCTGCTCTGACACCCGTTTTGGCACTTGCGGGTGACTGGCTAATTTTCTTTTTTTTTCAAGCCAATGTGCTTCTGCCTTTGGCGCTTTGCGCTGGCCGGGGTGCTGTACATTTTGATTTTTGACAACAATCGATCTTGTATCCTTTTTCCTTTTACCTTTTCTTTTTTGTTTTGTCTCACTGTTAAATGAAATGAATGTAACAGATCATCATCAACGAAGAGCAAGTACTTCTAGCTTGACATGCGCGACTCACGCGCGCGTGCTCTGTAGAAATAAATAGACGGCGAGATCCCCGTATAAAAAATAACATGAAATAACATAATATAATATGACGATTGCGGGAATTCTATCATAGAAAAAACACCAAATGCAGAATGCGAATAACATAGCCATGAATAACTTTTCAAAACTCTTTCTTCTTCTCCTTCTTTACTCTTCTTCATATCAAACGAGGCACCGTGTCGGTCAAACAAACGGCAAGCAGGCGGCCCGTCCAACGGGCGGCCCAGGCACAGAACAGAATTCGTCACAGATCAGATCTAACTATTCATTCTAATGAAATGAGATGGGAAAATTTTCCCCAGCCAGCTGCCCATTCTAGAATACAGTCAGAGGCCCTCTCTCTCTCTCTCTCTCTCTCTCTCTTGCGTGCGGCGCATCGCGGCGTTCCCGGTGGCCAGATGCGACAACGGATTTCACACACGCCGCAGCGGCCCCGTCGGTCGGTCTGGTACAACAAGTACATCAAAGGGGCTCCAGGAGGAGAGGTAAGCCAGGCCATCAAGCGTCCTGCACTTCGATCCTGGAGCGCGACGGCTCGAAGAAAAAGTTCTCCAAGTCCCATCCGTGCGCGCCTAGCCGAGCAAGAAGCGCCTGGACATCTGCCTCTGCGAAGAATGTCCTGGCCAGGCGCGGGCCGGCCAGCGCATCGGTGCGCATTGAGGTGTCGAACGCGAGAACCTGGTACGCGAGGACCGCGTGCAACATGGCGCGCATCGTGTCCGCGGGCGAGGGGTCCGTCATAAAAAGAAGGTGCAGCGTCGCGTTGCCGTCGCACGCGAGCACGTGCCTGTCGCCGCGCTGCTTGGCCTCTTCCAGTGCCGCACTCAGCACGGCGCCGTCTTTGAACGCGACATGTAGCGGCGTGCCGATGCGCAGGCGCACTCCCGGCACCGCCTCTCCGCCGCCTTTCACGGCTGGAAGATGCTCCAGCACGGACCCGGCATATCGCCGCGTGCCCAGCTCGCCAAAGTGCACGATGCGCTCCTGCGTGGCCACCTCCTCCGGCGACAGCGCGGCGCCAGCCTCCACGCGCATGTGCAAGTGATTGTGCATGTGCATGCCATTGTGCATGCCATTGTGCATGCCATTGTGCATGTCATTGTACACGCCATTTTGCACGCCATTGTGAAAGCCATTGTGCATGCCATTGTTGTGCATGCCATTATTGTGCATGTCATTGTACACGCCATTTTGCACGCCATTGTGAAAGCCATTGTGCATGCCATTGTTGTGCATGCCATTATTGTGCATGCCATTGTGCATGCCATTGTGCATGCCATTCTGCGTTCCAATGGCACCGCCTGCGAGCCTCCACTGCATACACGGCCTAATCGCCAGCCAGAATCTCTGCAAATTCAGCGTCCTCAGCACCACCGCATCCATCGCCATCCTCGTCGCGGCCACATGCAACACCGCCAGCGCCGCCGTCGCCGCCAGTGCCCACTCCACACTCGGTCTCTCTCCCAGCGCCGCGGCCACGCCCAGTCCCACCGCCGTCCCTGCCACGCTTGCCGCAATCGTCTGCGACCCCGCCTTGGCCGTCAGGTCCGCCAGATTCTCCGCCCTCATAAACGCCCTATGGATCCCCGCCCTGGCCGCCGATGCCGCCAGCCATCCGGCGTTCTTTGCCACATTCGCCGCGGCCGCCACCCCGAGAAACACGGCCGCGTGCCCTCCCACAGCGTGCGCGTACCCCCCCGCCGCGTACGCCACCAGGAACGGGCATGCGACTTCTACCAGCGCGGCTATGTCCAGCGCTACGGCCGCGAGGAGGCGCCATCGGCGCGGCTCCGCGTCCAGCCGCTGGTTGGTGGCGTACGCGAAGGCCATGCCGCCCAGCTGTCCCAGTCCGTCCTTGAGGACCCAGGTGGCGCCCGCGGACACTGCCGCGGACGCCGCGGACCCCACACCTACGGCGGCGAGGAGCTGCTGCGTGCCGAGGACACCCCCCGCGGTTCCCAGCGCGGACCCCGCCATCGTCCACGCGGCGTAGGTTGCGTACCCCGCGCCGCACGTCTCCTCGTGACGACGCGGAAGAAGCGCGGACCAACCGCCGTATGCCGCGGACACCAGCGCGCCGCGGACCGTCCCCGCAAGAACCCGAGAACCGGAACCAGAACCCGGCGAGGCATCCGGTTCTCCGGAACCAGATCCGGAACCGGGGGAACAAAGAGAACCCGGGGAACGGGAGGGAGAACCCGGCGGGGAGGCTGTGTGAGGGGCGGCGCCGGGGCGGACTTGGTACGGGCGAGAGCGAGAGCCGTCCTGCTCCTGCCGCACGATGAGAGAGAGGCTGCGCGTCACGTACGCGCCGAGGACACGGGACGTACGCGGCGGCGTACGCGACGCGCGAGAGAGGGGAAGGGACAGGAGCATGGCTCTCTCTCACACGGTGTTGGTGAAGGGAGAGAGAGTCTGAGAAGTCTGAGAGAGAAAGAGACAAAATGAGAGAGTAAGGAAGCTAGCTAGCTCTAGCTAGTCTACAGCTACTACTACTATTACGTGGTTACGATAGCTAGTAGCTAGCTATAGTAGAGCTTTTGAGATGGTTTCTTGTTTCCCCTCAACTCATTTGCCTCTGTGTTTCTACCGTTTTGCACTAGCTGTTCGCTACTACTGTGTTTGCTCTGTAGTCTTGGCTAGTAGATAGCTATCTAGCTAGATAGCTAGTAGCGGAGGGTTGATTTTGAGTAGAGTCTAGTATAAGTTTCGTGGTATCGTGCGGGTGTGTGCTGGTGAGTCTGGGTATTCAAGGCTCGTTGAGAAATGGTGTAATGTTGAATATGGTATTAATTAGTGCCTGAGACTTGAATAGTGGTACTCAGCACTCAGTGATTTGCTCGTGGCGCAGTTCTATCCAACTAAACTACGAGGAAGTCAGTCATAAGTTGTGGTTTTTCTTTTTTCCAGTTGATTGACAGTGAGCAAAACGACGATGATCGCCAAAGGATCACTGGATTCATTCTTTCAAGGGGCACATGTTGGGTCATGATCTCCGGAGGCCTCAGGATTCCACTAGCCATTCGGCATTCATGCGCCAGTAGCGAGCAATATCTTCGATCGTGCGTTGAGATTCTTCGTTCATGTACCGATCGCGATTGATTGCTTCCGAATAGAAAGACTTTGCGTCCGTGGATCTCATTCACCACTCGCATTTGCACAACGAGTTCGTAAATGAGATTGCTCGCCACAAAGTTTTTTCAACACGACCAATCTCCTACCCTAAGCGCACTAACTCAGTACAAAACAACAAGAAGTCGTCAGCAACAAAAGACCGTAAAAATGTAGCAAGAATCTACATTTTTGCACAAAGCTGGTGCAAAAATCACACGTACTCCAGTCGAGTCAGCGTAGTGTTCTTCTCCAGTGCGCGGCGGATCGCTGATGCTCCGAAATCGCCGATTTCATTATTTTGAAGACTGTTTCATTACAAAAAGACATGATCGCGTCAGCCACCACGCCCGAGAAAGTTCAGCGAGAGACTTAATCTTGTTCACCAAACGGGCATCAAACGTCACACGTACTCCAATATAGTCAGCGCAGTATTTTTCTCCAACGCGCGGCCGATCGCTGATGCTCCTCCATCACCAACTTCATTAGATGAAAGACTATTTCATTGCAAAAAGACATGAAATCGTCAGCCACCAAGTCCGAGAAAGTTTAGTAGGTGCTAAAAATTTCACCAAACCGGTGTGAAATTCACACGTACTCCAATGTAGTCAGCGCAGTGTTCTTCTCCAACGCGCGACCGATCGCTGATGCTCCTTCAGCCCCAATATTGTTATAATAAAGACTATTTCATTACCAAAAGACAATCGTCAGCCACCAAGTCCGAGAAAGTTTAGTAGGGTGCTAAAAATTGTCACTACACCGGTGTCAAAGCCACACGTACCCCAACGTAGTCAGCGCAGTGTTCTTCTCCAACGCGCGACCGATCGCTGATGCTCCTTCATCGCCAATCTTGTTATAATAAAGACTATTTCATTACCAAAAGACATGAAACCGTCAGCCACCAAGNGAAATCGTCAGCCACCAAGTCCGAGAAAGTTCAGCAAGAGACTAATCTCTTTCACCAAACTGCTGTCAAAGTCACACGTACTATAATGTATTCAGCGCAGTGTTCTTCTCCAACGCGCGACCGATCGCGGACGCTCCTCCATCGCCAATGTTGTTATTCCAAAGACTATTTCATTACAAAAACACATGATATCGTCAGCCACCAAGTCCGAGAAAGTTTACTAGGTGCTAAAAACTTTCACCGAACCGGTGTCAAAGTCACACGTACTCCAATGTAGTCAGCGCAGTGTTCTTCTCCAACGCGCGACCGATCGCTGATGCTCCTTCATCGCCAATTTTATTTCCTGTAAGCCTATTTCATTGCAAAAAGACATCAAGTCGTCAGCCACCAAATCCGAGAAAGTTCACTGGTGCCAAAGTAGCACGTACTTCAACGAAATCAGCGTATTGTTCCGATGCAGTGGACTGAATAGACCGAATACTTCATCAATTTCATTGATGCTAAGACTGTTCCAGCAAAAAGAATAGAATCAAGTCGTCAGCCACACAAAAGACGAGATCTTAATCTTAAAAGATCTTAAAAAATTGCACAAAACCGGTGTCAAAGTCACACGTACTCCAAGGAGGTCAGCGCAGTGTTCCTCTCCAACGCGCGGCCGATCGCTGATGCTCCTTTGCCGCCAATTCTATTTCCTCGAAGACTATTTCATTGCAAAAAGACATGTTCATTGAAGTTGTCAGCCGCAAAAGGCGAGAGAACATAGCGAGGTCTTAACCTTGCACAAACCCGCTGTCAAGGCCACACGTACCTCAAGTCGGCCAGCGCAGTGTTCTTTTCCAGCGCGCGACTGAACATTAATGCTCCTTTAGCGCCAACGCTATTCATCGAAAAACTATTTTATTACAATGGAGACACGAAATCGTCAGCCATCAAGTCTGGGAAAGTTTAGGTATTACCGAAACATTTTCACCAACCGGTGTCAAATTCGCACATACTCCAACGAAGTCAAGACAGTGTTCTTCTCCAACGCGCGAATGATCACTGATGCTCTTTCTGTGCCAATATCATTCAAAGAAAGACTACTCCAGCAAAAGAAGCCCGAAAATTTGTTTAGCAAGGTACCGAACACCGAGTTTTATGCACAGAACTGGCGTCACAATCACACGTACTTCAGGGAAGTCAATGGAGTATTACGTTTCAACACTTGAGCGATCGCTGATGCTCCCTTAGTGGCAAAGTGGCCTTTGAATGGACTACCTCGTCAAGGCGACACGAAATTGTCAGTCACAAAGGAACGGGGAAGTTCACCAAGGTACTAGACTTTCCCCCAAAACCGGTGTACCAAAGTCACACGTACTTCATGCAAGTCAGCGCAGTCATCTTCACCAACGCGCGACTGATCTCTGATCCCCATCGGTCAACTCTATTCTGGGACATACTATTTCAATACATGAAGACTTAAATCGTCAGATATCGAGATCAAAGAAATCTAGCAAGCTACTAAACCTTCTCGCCAAACCAATGTCCAAGTCCTACGTACTCTAAGGAGGTCAGCGCAGTATTCATCATCAGCGCGCGAGCAATCGATGTTGCCCCCTGAGCGTCAATGTCATTGCAAGAAAGACTATTTCATCAAAAGACACAATACCTTGTCAGCTACCGAGAACGAACGAGAATGTCTCGCTAGCAAGGTAACGAACGTCCTCCATCAAGTCAGGTTACAAGTCACACGTACTCCAGCGAAGTCAGCGCAGTGTTCTTCTCCAATGCGCGACCGATTCCTGATGCTCCTTCATCGCCAATTTTATTCACACAAAGACTAATTCATTTCAAGAAATCAAGAACTCGTCTGTCACATTTTAGCGAGACACTAATTCTTGCACAAAACCGGTGTCACAGTCACACGTACCTCAACGACGTCAATACAGTGTCCCTTTCCAACGCACGGCCGATCGCTTTTCCTCCTTCAGGGCCAATTTTGTTGCAACCAAGCCTATTTCAGTACAAAAGGGCATGCAATAGAATACTTAGTAAAGCACAGAACTATTTCAGCAAACCGGTGTCAAAGTCACACGTACTCCAATGTGGTCAGTGCAGTGTTCTTCTCCAACGCGCGGGCAATCGCTGATGCTCCGTTATCGCCAATTGCACACGAAGGAAGACTATGTCATCACAAGAAGACAAAAAAAATTGGCAGACACAGAAGACGAACGAGGTCAGCAGATAAGCTGAACGTTTCAACCAAACGCCGTTGTCCAGGTCCGCAACTTGAAATGGAGTGAACGTGAAGGTTTGATAAGACTCTCAACTGCTGGACCAAAACAATCAGTTTGGAGCTCAATTGCTCAACACATGCTTGACTTACCACAAGACTTGAAGCGTTTCATTTCCGTAGAGCGCCACGGCGATTTTCGTTGCTCCGTCATTCCCAAGGTCCTCATAACCCAGACTGTGCATGAAAGGAAGAGCATCATCAGAATCAGAAAACCAGCTGCGTTGGTTTTTTTACTCTGCAATATCAATTACTCACTCCACGGCCACTTCTCGGTCAAAAGCCTTCAGTCCCTCGCCCAGCGAGTCCGCATCCCAAACCTTCTGCTTGACGCCACAAACGGTCGTGTTCCGGTACATCTTTCCTCCGTCGTGACAGCCTTCTCTCGCGCGATACTCGAGTACCGTGACCTCTTCCGTGCGAACTGCGAACTGCCCTTCTCCAACTTCTTCTTCTGTCACTTGTCACTCACAATCGTCACAATCGTCACATTTGTCACATTTGTGCCTCGTGCAACGCTACTCGCTGACTGACTGACTCTACGAGCTATCTTGATTATCTCGATGTAAGTTTGTCTCTAATGTCTCTAATGCGTACCTACTGAGTACTTGAGAGTACCTCCCCTTTCCCGGCATGCTTCTTCCTGCTGCGTGAGCAATTAGAGGAAAGGGTAGATGGTTGCTATATCGGGTGATCGAGGGTGTGCGAGCACTAAGGTTCTATTAAAAAGAAGCACTGTAGATATCTGTAGATTGTATTATGCGAATCGTGCGATTATTAGTGAGTAGTTATGAGTAGTTGTGGCTACCCGTAGCAGGAGGTACCAGTACCAGTATGGAATGGTATCTTCCGGTAGCAGTATTAAAGACCTGCAATTTGCAGGATTTATCTCTGACAAAATGTTTCTTCTTCCAGATTCGTCCCCGAAAACAGATTGAGAACACCGAGACGTAGGAAATGCGATTTCGTTGTGTTGATTGTGCGATTCTGTTTGTAAAGCTTCAACGACACCCTTGCGAGACCACACGAGCATACTG
>BLSF01000136.1:0-37516 GCA_012862575.1 Parietichytrium sp. I65-24A | reverse complement strand
TTTTGATGGCATACTTTGTACCAAAGCGAATCAGTGCACTTTGTAAAGATTTTGACGGGCGAATAAGCAGTACGTTTTTCTGAACCTGGCAACTGGCAATTCGGCATCACTGGAAAGTTTCAGTTCGAGTAGGTTTCAGCGACTTGGGACTATAATCTCGAGGACCATAGTGCACACCAGTAATCGAGTACTACTACAGTACTCTATACTGTACCTGTAGTGAGATTTTTTCTGTTCTGCTTTCTGTGTTGTAGGTGCGAGAAAGAATGCATCGATAAATCGTCGAGGCGCGTGGGGGCACCACGCAAGGACCATTACATGATGAAAGAACATTGTGCACTTTCATAAAGGTTTTAAAAGCCGAGAATGTTCGCAGAAAAGCTGATGATTAAGAATTATACAATTATCATGTGTTCAATAAACTATTTACAACGCTAACATGTTTGTGTGCGACATCTTTTAGCAAGAGCCACTTGTTTCCGAGAGGGTCGTGCCACATTGGTTGCACTTCTGCACTTTGTCCTTGCATGAGTCCATGACGAACGGAAGCCGGCAGAGAGGAAAGAAAAAGAACAGCAGGAGAATGAATGCGATCAGTGCGCAGCTTCCGATCTTGGTTTCCACATGGCTATTCGCGTGGCTGCACGCATGTTGCTGCGGCGCCTGTTGTGCCTGAAGCAAGGTGCTGCTTGACACCATTTGGCTTGGCATTCGTGAAGAGTGAGGTAGACACGACTGTGTTCATTCGGGAGCGGTCGAACTGGCAGCGTGTTGATTACATTAACACATCCCCTTCTTTTTAACAACAAAATATATCAAGTCTGAAACTCAAACCGGATCGTGAGTCGAGACTCTCAAGACAGATTTTCAAAGTCAAGTAGCTTATTACAATTTGTGTTTCTAAACTATATTAGCTGGTGGGCAGGCGTTGCGATCCTTGGGAATGGAAGTTGGGAAGGTGAGGATTTGTACGCACTCGAAAAAAGACTAAGATTTATTTCATTCAAAAATTTACTTGCGAGAAGCGCGAGCAACAGCGCGTGCATGCGAGGCGCGAGCGTATGCACGTGAGTTTGGTGCTTTCCTGGAGCCAGCACGGCTTCCCAAATGTGAAGCACCACCATTGAGGGAGAGGCGCATGACAGCATGTGGCTGGGAGGCGGACTGCCAAGGGTTGCCTTCCACAGCCCAGAAAGTGAGCATCTTTACAATATCAAGTGGAAGGTACCAGATAATAGACCAGATCCAGATGATAGCGGCCCAGCCCCATCCGCAACCGTGGATCGCGGTAAAAGGCCAGTCAGCGTACACAGCGATGAAGGTGGCGGTGAGCTGAGCAACGACGAAGGCGCCGATGAGCCATGGAGATGGCATATCCATAAAGAAGAAGAGACGTGCGCGGGTGCTAAAGATAACCATCTGACCGGTAATAGACACCTGAAGATAGATAATCGAGTTGAGGGTGCTTCCAACCTGGTTGAATCCAAAGGATGCAGCGTATCCGGACCAGCAGTCGTTGCTCTTGTCATAGACTTGGGAAGGCAGAGCGGCCCAAGCTGGAGTGACCGAAGCAAGCTGAGCAGCGCAAGCAGCAGTTGCGCCTGACGCGCAATCACTGTACGAGACTGGGTCAGCGGCGTAAGCTGCTTGCTGGGTGGGCTCCGCCATGTAGAAGCTGCAGAGGGTGTCGACTTTAGGGGTCATCACTGGTGGTACTCCGGCAACATTGTCAAAGAAGTCGGTGTAGACGATCACAATGAAGAACACCACGGTGGAGATGGTGAGGTAAAGACCAAGAACAGAACCCATGGTGAAGATGCGCTGCAACCTCCAGGCATCTGGAGTTGGAGACGGAGTGGCGTAGTCCTTGGAGATGGTGAGAATGGTACCGTCGTTGAGGTAAGCGATGATGAGAACCATGAACGGAGGGAAGCTAAACTGCCAAACAACACAGAGCAGTCCAAAGGTGGTGACGATACGAACAGTGGTTGCGCAGGCGTAGGTGGCGTAGTTAAGCATGCGCTGGAAGATCTTGCGGGAGCCGATAATGGCATCAATGATGACACTAAGACCTTGAGTCAGCAACACCATATCGGAAGCGGCGCGAGCAGCGTCGGTAGCGTCTGCCACGGCAATACCCACATCAGCAGCCTTGAGCGCAGGGGCATCATTGACACCATCTCCAGTCATACCTACGATGTGAACACCTCCAAATGGACCGTTCTTCAGGTTTCGCAGAATTTGCACGACGCGGTACTTGTCCTCAGGGAAAACCTCTCCGAATCCATCAGACTCTTCGACGATCTGGCCAATTGGAATACCTTCAACAAACTCTTGGCGGACGACCTTGGCGTTGTGGAAGTTAAGTCCCATACCCAGGCGACGAGCGGTCTCTTTTCCAATAGCGACCTGGTCACCAGTGATCATCTTGACCATGACTCCAAGTTTCTGTGCTTCCTCGATGGTGTGCTTGGTATCAGTGCGAGGTGGGTCAAGCAGAGGGATGAGCCCAACAAACTCCCACTTGCCGTCAACTCCGTCCTTTTGAGCAACACCGATTGCGCGGAGACCACGCATTGCGAAGTCGTCGATCAGCTTCTCCTGCTCCGCTCTGATCACATCAGCGTTCCAGGCAATGTCAATCATGACCTGCGGAGCTCCCTTGGAGACAATGTAGTCGTGTCCGTCGGTCTTGTGCCTGAGAGTTGCCTCAGTGCGCTTGTTGACAGGGTCGAAAGGAAAGAACTTGAGTTCCTCCCACTCGTCGAATTTGACTCCTTGGTTCACTGCAGCATCGTGAATGCACTTGTCGATGGCATCAGGGTCACCCTCACGCTTTGCAGCAAGAGCAGCGATACGGATCACATCAGCTGCGGTGAATGGCTCCACAAAAGTAGGAGTGTCCACGGTGAGCTCGTTGAGGGTAAGGGTTCCGGTCTTGTCGGAGCAGAGCACGTCCATTCCGGCCATCTCCTCCACGGCGGTGATACGGGTCACGATAGCATTCTTTTTTGCGAGCTGGTTGACACCAAGTGCCATGGTCACAGAAAGGACAGTAGGCATTGCAATTGGGATACCTCCGATGAGTACGACGAGGATCATGTTGATACCGCCGCGGTACGCCCAGTGGTAGGCTGGGTAAACGACGCAGATGATGATGATGATCCAGAGGCCGATGTAGCCCATGCAGAAACTTCCGATAGCCTTGAGAACTTGTTGCAAATGTCCGTGCTGCTCAGTCTCAGCGACGAGGGTAGCTGCTTTCCCGAAGAAGGTGTTGACACCAGTTGCGTACACCATGCAGGAAATCTCACCGCGCTTGACGACAGTGGAAGAGTAAACCTCATCACCAGGGTCCTTGGTGACTGGCAGAGACTCACCGGTAAGTCCAGCCTGGTCGACCTTGAGTGGCTCACCTTCGAGGACCTTCATGTCAGCAGGAATGATATCTCCGAGCTTGATGGTTACAATATCACCTGGCACGAGTTCGCGAGCTGGAATGGTCACCCACTTTCCGTCGCGCTTGGCTTTGCATTCAGGGCTGAGCTGATCCATGAGGGCAGCGACAGCATCTCCAGCCCTGGACTCCTCGTAGTATCCGATGACAGAGTTGGCAATCAGAAGAAGGACGATTCCAACAAAATCTTCAAAATCTGGCGGTGGAAACTTGCCCTCCGGATCAGGGAGCGGTGGGCAGTTGTCGCCAAGACCATTTCTGCAAAAGTTACTCTGTGGGAATAGCCACGGCTGTGGTCCGTTGGACACGATGATCGCGACAAGCGCAGCGGCCTCCATGACCCAAGAAAGCGGATTCCACATGAAGGAGAGAAACTGCAAGCACTTGTTGTTCTCCACCTCCGGGAGCGCGTTTTCACCGTACTTTTCGCGGCGAGCGGTGGCCTCCGCGGTAGTGAGACCTCCACGGTTGGTGTTGAATTTCGCGAGGGCCTCATCGATGCTCAAAGCGCCAATGTCGGCATCTTCGTCGTTCCCAAGGTCCAGCTGGCCTTGGGCGTCCTCGTTGAGCAGTTCCTTCATCGCGTGCAGGGACTCCTTCTCAGGATGGTTCCCAACTGCCTCTTCCTTTGCCGGTGCCGGTGCGGGGGCGCTCTCTTTATTGGTCACATCCTCAGCATGTGCGACCTCCACTACCTCGGCGTCCACAATGTCGCTCGACTTGGAGTCCTTTGCCTTGGCGGGCTCTTCGCTCGCTGCAGGCTGGCTCTCCGGAGCCGACTTTTCGTCGGCTTTGAGCTCTTCGGACATGCTCTCGCTCTACTCCCTTCTCCTCCTCCTCCTTACACTCTACACTCTACACTCTCGTCTTCTTGCACGTTCAGGGTCTGCCCGAATGTCGCAAGACGGGTTCGGGGTCTGTCTGCGTGTTTGCGTGTTTGCAAGTTTGGTGATTGCCGGAAAGTCAATCGATCGATCGACCGGCCTTGCTTCAATGAGAGGGAGGTGGAGATGTGATTGAGATTGAGATTGAGATTGATATCATATCATATCATATCATATGAATGATTCAGTGACTGACGGAGACTGACGGGCAGATTGAGCGTTGCCGATGACATAAATGATGACATGACTGCTATCTGCTGACGATTGCGTCTGTTGCTGCTCTCCTGCTCTCCTGCTCTCCTGTTCTATACTCTCTGTGAGTCCCTCTGCATGAGCCATGAGGAAACATGAAAACGGTGGGCTGTTCTCCTCTTCTATCCTCTTCTCCTCTTCGCTCCTCTACCCGAACGACTAACTAGAAGCATAGAAGCAACGAACCTGAGCACCTGAATGAGCACCTGAGCACCTGGGCACTCTCGTATAGTCTCGTGCCGCAAGTGGAAGTGGACGTGGTTAGTTCGAAATTAATTAGAGAATCAAAATAATTAATTCAAGAAAAGGCAACTACGATTTGCTTCCCACTCGCGTTTGTGCGTGGATAATGTGGATAAGCTGATGTTTTCAGAGGGAGAGAGTTCGTTCTCTTCCGGGTTCCTCCTGAATGATTGATTTCCACTGTTTCTGAATTCTGAACATTCAGAACACTTGTTCTGAATCCTCTCTCCTTCTTCTCTCTCTGTATCTTCTGCGCTAGTCTCCGCTAGCTCCGACCATAGCGCGCCGAAACGCCAGGCCGATAGGGTGTACTACGGACGTGATAGGAGTTCTTTTTTCCGGGGCAATTTAACAGGGGTGAGAGGGTTAGGGCCCAGGGAGGGATGCTAGCGGAATCCTCTAGCAAGACTGGTTAATTTGCGTTCGGTAGAGGAGAGGGCGGAGATACAGAGAGATACAGAGACAGAGGGAGAGAGAAGAACGTACTTCACTCATTTCATCTTTCGTTCTTTCGGAGAAAGAATTGTGTGGAGCTTGGAGGAAAAAGAGAGAAACAGAGAGAGGAACAGAGAGATAGATAGACTGAGAGAGTAAGTTATTGACGCCGGTTGGAGTGAGGATCAAGCCTGATGGATGACGAGTGACGAGCGGTAAACAGCCTTCTAACCGTCTACCACAAACCATAGGCCATGGCAATCGGAGCAACTACGCGTGGCGGTAGAGCTGACTATAACCCTGCGGAAGACCCTCCTCGCTGTTTGCTGTTTGCTGTTTGCGGTTGGATAGTGGCTTCCTTTTGTGAGGGGGAAAGTCCCCTTGCGCCTTGGAGACAGAGTGAAAAGAAGCGTTGCGCAGGTGTCCCCATGGAAACAAAATCAAGATCAGAGAAAAAAAAAAATCGAAGGGAAAAGGAAGGAAGAGAGTTTGTTAGGTGAGAGAGACACAGAGACACAGAGGGAGAGAGAGGGACAAGGAAAGAAAGGGCGAGAACCGAGTAAACTCGCAAGTTCCGATTCTTCCGAACGAATTTGTCTCTGTCGTCCACGACGATGCATTCCACAGCTAGCTTTCAGGCTAGCGTGCTGAATCACGGTACCGTACCTTACTAATCCGTATAGTACCAAACAATCCAAACGGTCCACTGCTACCCACGACTGCTATTCGCCGCTACCTCTAGACTATGCAATCCCTTCCTCCTTCCGCCTTTGCTGCCGTTTCCGGTATTTAAGTAGTAGGCCGACGTGACACAGATTCAGCTTTCTCCCGACCCGTCTTCCTCCTCCTCCTCTCTTCTCTTTCCCTCCTCTCCTCGTTGGTGTAAGCGGCCGCTACGCGCAGGGATAGGAACCAGGGTCTTCGCAGCTGTGCCGTAGAATCGAGCCGCTGCGGAAAAAAGAGGAGAGAAGAATTTTTGCAGTGTAAAATGAGTAAAAAGGTGACTCAAGGTCATTTGAGATTTGATTGTAAGAACGAATACATGCCATGCCGTAACCAGCTCGAGAGAACCGTCAGACTTTTTGTCTCTCAATTTCTCCGAGAGAGAGGCGGCGCCTGAAAAGGATGGAGGAAAAGGAAGACCGCCGCTCGATTCAGAACCTCTTCGAGCCAACATTACCACTCCGACTAGCCACCATCACCATCCCCTTCAGTTCTTCTTCTTTTTCTCTTTCGCTTTCTCTGACTTTTTCCGAGACTGACTCACCTGCTCTCTCACTATGGTGAGAGTGAGTGAACACTTGTGAATCCATCGACCTTGTGTCACATCGCTCCCACGAACTCTTAACCAACGTCTAAGCGACGCTTTGAGCCTGGATAGAGGGTTGGCTCGCAGAAACGGAAAGAAACTGATGCGGACTCAGCTACAGAGATCAGTAGCGCTCTTTTGCGTCGTTGCAGTTACAACAAGTTGCAGCTCGCAGTTACAAGACACAGCGTGGTGGTGTAAGGTTGATGTTGTCTCTTCTTCTCCTTTGATTGAGATCAATTGATTGCTTTCCTAACTGTTTCGAGTCTTAAATTAAAATTTGAATTAGGAAAGATGAATTGTGCCATGTAAGCGAGAAGAGTTTTTACGAACAAAAGTTTCTCTCTTGCGTTCATTACGTTTCACTTCATTTCATTTCGTGTTGTTTTTTGTTTTGATTGAGAGCTCTCTGTTCAGAATTCAGAATTCTGAATATATACATGTTGAGGCTGGATCTCATCGTTCACACTGCTATCTTTGGAGGTTGGATCTCTCGCAAAACTATTTCACGATAACGGCGTCTATTTTTCTCGTTTTTCGTCCGCACGTTGCGACTCTTCATTTCAGCGCCGTGCGGAGTTTCGCGCTCTACCGTTGGTTGTGTTGTTTGATGGCAGCATCAGCTCACAAGTTTCGTCGAATCTGTGCAACACACTCAGAAGACGACAGGACGATTTTGTAACGGTGGAGATGGTTGTGTTTGATCAGGAGGAAGAACGACATGGACGCGGGAGACGTCCCCGCTAGAGAATATGAGGGAGTCAAGCTCCACACGGTCCACTAAATAAAAGTTAGCAGATGAAGAGGGATGGGTGAAACGCTCGCTTCTGCAGCGGTTCCAAATGAAAAGTGTTCATCAAGAGCCCAACGCCATGTCTCCGTTACATTTTTTTGCACCCACGCCACTGTAAACCAAAGCCCTGGTGCCAGCAACGTTAGCTGCGAATCTCCTCGCAAAAGTACTGCAAAACAGAGAGACCTTTCACATGTTAATCATTTCCACTTCCTGAACTCCGCTCTGAAATGGTTTCTTCTGACCTTGAGACAGTAGGGAATCAAACGCTTTATTTTAATCAAAAATGGAAAATAATAACGCTTTGGAATTTGGCATTTGAGGCGGCGTTAAGGACTCTGAGAGCAATCTGAACGAACTGCGAATTCTGGTGAGCGACTCTCCTGCCCCTTCCCCTTCCCCTCCCAGGATTGTATGCAGTCCATTGCGCCTTACCAGCTCAAGAGAGACGGTCCCATTATGTTCCATTGCATCTTTCAGCTGTCTTTTGAAGTGCGAAAACTTATGTGCCTGTGAATTCCAAAGTAAGTTTTTGGAAGGACGACAGGCCAGAGATTTTTTAGTATAGTTGTGCCGCTCACTTTGCGAGTTGAAAGGCTGGCGGGCCACACTGTCGCAAGCGTCTCGTTTTCGGGCCGCTCTCCGCGCTGGTTCTAATTGCAAACATTGGGTGCCGCACGGACGGAAGAGCTCCGTGCAAACTGGGACATTATCTATCTCAGAGAGTTTCAGTAAGTGAGTCAGTCACAAGGTGTCCATCAGCTTAGCTACTCAGGGCTGAAACTGCTCTGCTGTGAGAGCTCGACCAACAACATGCCAAACCTGATGAACTCCTCGTATGCTACCGCAACGCGCTGCCCGGTAAGTTCGGCACGGTCTCCCACCAACGCTGCTCTGGAAAAAGTGTCGATGACCCTCATTTGCCGAGCGCGGTCGTGAGGCGTCGGCCTGGAGGTCTTTCAATTTCAAAGCTGGCCTCTTCGCCTTGGGTGTCGGCAGCGGACCGGGGCCCCCTCGCGTTCGCCATTGGTGCCAGTTCTTGTGTTGGCATCAGGCAGTATTGCGACAGTGCGTAAACGTCTCGTGACTTCGATCGACCTGGTCTTGTGTGCGAATGACCCCTGAAGCTTCTCATTGCCTCCATTGCCTCCAATCCGCAACGCCCAAATTCGAAGTGCTCAAAGAAAGTCCAGAACTGCTGCCCGGCCTACTCAACCACAACGCGTTACTGGTACAGCGTCTGAACTGGGAAAACAACGTGGAGCAGCTAACCAGCAGTTCATGTGTCTTGACTCTCGACGAGATTTGAAGAAGAGAGTGTCAATTCGCGGAATTCAGAATTCAGGTTGCAAGAAGGCCGCAAGAATTTCCAAAAGAAAGCAAACTCGTTTGTTCAGTTTTTGTCATCGCAACGGTTCTCGCACTGCTGAGAAGCGAGGAGCCTAAGATCTCGTTTCGAAAGCATATGATGACGAAGACAACGCAAATACCTTTGAAAGTCATTCGCTTCGCTTTCATGATGTGATCATTGGCGAAGAGAAGGATTATAGCTGGGACCAACACGATACCGACCGCGGGATGAATTTTGCTGTCCATGCCACCACAAATTGCGCCTCGAAGTGCCAGCCAATCAGCAGACCTGCTCAGCAATCTGATTTGTCCCTTCGCATAGACGACGGCGTCACCTAAATGACTGTGAATCAAAATCTCTCACCCTTTTCTGCGGTTGCGAACCACTTTGAGCCAGAGTGTTTGCTTGCAATCGTAGTACAGTCGTCAAACCTGCCGTTCGACCTCTTCATCGCGCCAGCTCTTTCGTTAGCTTTCCTCCTTCTCCATCAGCACAAGCTTGCAGCATCAGTTCCCCACCTCACCAAAGAGTACAGGTCCGAAAAGAAAGTTTGTGACTTGTGTTTTTCTTTTCATTTTCCTTTTCTTTTGGCAAACCAAGGAAACCAAGGTCTCCCAAGCTGCTGCCATTTTTGGAATCAGCCTTACCACGTCATGACGCTTGACGATTGCCGTTGGCCATTGACCGTTGGCCGTGCAGCTGTCGCTTCGATGCGTTCGTTTCGTTTCACGCATTTTGTCCATAAAAAGGCAGACACTTCAGAGACGTTGACGTTGGGTTTCTCAGACTTTCCCAAAACAATACAAAAAGTTTCTTTTGAATTTTGATTTTGTCACCTACTAACTCAGTACCTGGTACTGCTGTAGTATTGGAAACGAGGTTTTCATCTTTATTACCCGACCCGGATGGACCCTCACAGCTCCTAAAGGGTGTGACCCATTTGGCGGTTACAAACGGCAATCGGGGATCACTCTTTTGGGTAGCAGGTCCATAGTAGTTCGGAAATCGTAGTAACAAATGAGAATAGCTACAGTGAACATCGCAGGTTGTACCCAGCTCCTACTGTGTCTGTTAAGGATAGTTGTAGCAAAACGTAAGTCATTAGCTAAGTATGACTACCGTAGCAGCAGCAAGAGGCACCCTCTGACTACGTCGAAGACTATCAGAGGCATACCTGCAACCAGTAGACAGCACAAGCATCAGAAAGTAGGAAGGACTGCCGTTGTCTGATACCAAACCCCGAGAAATCACCACGTGACACTGGGGAACCGATCCTGGTTCGGTACGAAATTCGCGCGTGCCAGCGGATTGGACGCAGGTAGACCAAGTTCCACGGTTCGCAAGTGTGACTGCTATTGTTATCAGTAACTAAAAGAGTAATGGCTGTGACACCGTATCCTTTGTATCCTCCGGCAAAAATGGGGGTAATTCATCTTTTATCAATTTTCATGAACATAATAATTCAATGCACATGAGAAAAGCAAAAGGATAAGGAGAAAAAAAATAAGTCAATCAAGTGATGGATGGAAAAGGTATGACTTCCGAGTAAATATTTTATATTTTTAAAACGTGTGTCTGAACAACTGATTCGAACAAAGCTTGAAAGTTTCCCCGATTGGAAGCCTCTCGCCGTCAGCACGGGAACGAATGCAGCAAGAGGCGGCATTCGGACCGCGGAGACAGCGGAGACTGCGGTGACTGCGAGCCAGCGAACAGGTTGTTCTTTAAAGTGCACGCAGGATTCACAACTCAGAATTCACAACTTCATTCATTCTCGTTTGTGGAATGCTTGCTCTGTTTGTTTTCACGGTTAGTTTGTCAATGTCATTGCGACAGCCACTGTTCGAGTCAGTCAGTTCAACACAGGACACAACTCGCGGCAACCCTCTTCTAGCGAGCGTCTTCTCATCGCGGACATTCGTGTTCAAATGAACACCTTGGGTCGAAGAGGTCGAAGAGGTCGAAGCCCATGCCGACCGTGAGGGACAGATAGACACCCGCAAACACGCCACCACGTTCCTGAGATTTGGAAAGCACTCGGCTCTCTGCTCCGCCGTTTGCCGAGGTCCACAAAACCAAAAGTCGAACAATTCAAGGAAGAAAAAAAGTCCAGGACCTTCGCGGCGTTTGCTCCCGCGGCATTGGTTCGCTACGACTCGCTGGCTCGAACTGTGAATGCAATCCCGCGCAGCAGACTTGTTTCTGAGTTATCTTCATATCAACCCTCGCGCGTGCCCTCAGTCGTTCCCAGCCAAGAACCTTGACACGTTGAAACCCACATTGTCTTTCGTTACTTTCGTTCAAAGTTCAGACACCTGGAAAACAGGGAGAATAATTTGGTTCAGAAGGCTGTCACTTGCGTTTGCTCTGAATTAATGTTCTGAATCCTCAATCCTCAATCCTCAATTCTTAATTAACAGCAAGTCCCGATCGAAGCAGTGACAGCGAGAGCGAATCATCTAACTTACTTCTGCTCCGAATTCCACGAACTCCGGTGTTTTCCGGCGTCCCGGTTGTCCCAAGCCAGGAAGCAGCACGGCACCAAGTGCTCATTGATCAAGAGCAATTCCAAACTCTCATCAGGCTCAGCAACACAGGAGCCTCACGGATGTGTACTGAGCATTCACAGTCAGTACACGTACGCCAGCTCTCTCTCTGTGTCGGCTTTTGTTCCTGTCCGAAACCTTGGCAGTCTCTGAACACAGTGGACTCACCTTTGAATTGAAACTTCAAATAAAAAAGGTGCTGAAAGTGAGCGCAAGTTATCTGTCAATTCTAATTTTAATTTTAAAAAAGTAATTAGACGTAATTGTAAAATTAGAATAGCTTTTAACTTTGAGAAATGGATTGTCACTTCTTCCGAATGCTCCGAAATGCTCCGAACAGGGACCGCCACAGGGCTTCCTTCAAGTTGAATTGCTTACCGATGCTTTACTCTGGGTACTAGTTGCGAAGGGGCCATAGCTGACCAGCTATGTGCCGCTGTACTCTCGACGGGAAAAAAGAAAGTGGGAGTGGACGAGAGAGTGGTCTCCAGTACTCCGATGACAAGTTTCGATGCGTTTGTTCTTTGAATTTTCAATTTTGTTTACATGATGTGTCAAATAACCTATTCGTTTTCACCTTCCATTTTGGGGTATATACATAATCGATTTAGAATAGAGAGTTTTGTTCCTGGACTCTCTCTGATGGCATCCTCAATGTCAGGCACGAAAGCTCGAAAGCGCTCGGCTCATTATTCCGAGTTGTGCAAAAGTCAGAACTCCGAGTCTGGATAGCTTTTAACTTCTACATTGAAATTAATTCTTCGAAAGGGACATTTTTAAATTCTTCTATTTAATCACGATGGCTGCAACCACGCGCAACCTCTCTCCTACTTTCACTCCGCTCTTCTCGGCGGTGTCCGAGTGCCAGTGCCAACTGACGCTCTGAATAAAATTTAATCAATTCGTTTGCTTGCACTGGCGAGAGAGATACGGTGAAAGGTTGCCTCCGAAAACTCTCCTCCCCGACGCAATCACAAAAACAGTGTTTTCTTCCTTTCTTTCTTTCTTTCTTCGTAGTCAGCTCGCCTCCTCCGACACTCCGAAGCACTCATAGTTAAAAAAAGTTGGCCCTATCCCTATCTTTAAGGCTTCCGGGCCGCTCTCATCAGGTCACAAGAATCGTTCCTCGTCTCAAGACAACACTCAATACGTCGCTTTAGCTGCTGACTTCCTCGGTTCATTTTGAGCTCCAAAAGTATTCGTAAACACGTCCGGTCGCCAGCCTTCTACTCTTCGCAGCACGACTACTGCTACTGTTACTACTATAGCTAGTCTACGCTCAGTGTCTAGTCTCTAGAAACAGTACACTATTGTTCGTGATAGAAATGGGAGTAGTTCTTGTACATGCCGTACGTGGGGAGCGGTAGTACTCGTAGTACTAGCCCTCCTCCAAACAACGATTTCAATCGTGCCTCAGACACACCTCGTGTCAAATCGTCAACCTCACCTGCGGGCATCTCCACCTTCTTTCCGGACCCCAGCGTAGCCTAATCTTAACATTTTATAAGCTTTCCGATACCGGACACGGTTCAATGTGTGGGGGACCCCTTTGGGGGCCACGGGGAAAATAAAAATGAAATGAATTGCTTTGCATGCGTTCATCACTTTTGCTTATTTCTTTTTCATTCCAAATTCCACTCTCAAATCTGTTCAGAATTCACCAAACAGTGGAAAGAGGAAGTGGGAGCAGGGGAAGAAAGGTGGAGCAGTTGTGGGTGTAGGGCCAGCGAGGTGGCGGTGCGAGTCCTGAACGCTGGAGATGATGACAGAGAAGGAGAAAAAATGGAGCAAGTTTGAGAGCACTCAGCTTGTGCCCTGAACTCCATTTTCGCCTGCGTCGCTACGCGGAAACGTGAGGGTTGGATTGCTGTACCAACGGGCTGTGCACGCCAGTGGATACCAATGGGCGCCAATGGATGCCAATTACCATGCGAATTCCCACAATTCGCGAATCGTACGAATCGACGGACAACCAACCAGAGCCCGAGCGAGCGTCATCATAGCTCTCTCTGCGCACGGTTCTACACTCACTGTCAGTACTGCCAGTGCTCAACATCGTACCGTGTGTAAAGGGGGGCGGATTTCAGTGTACATCCTGTCGCAGTGTGGTGTATATAGTTTGTTGAATTTTGTAATCGCTTCTCTGGCTCCACCTCTTTCCGCCCATCGCGATGGAAGATGTGACAATAAGCTTAGCACATTCATCATCGGCCCATCATTCCGTGAGACCATGCCGACCTTTTCCGGGTGCTCGCCCTCTTTTGTGGTCTGTGCATGGCTTACGTACGCGGAGAAGAAAAGCTCTCCGCACTTTCGCACTGAATTATACATAGCCTCATTGTCCTGTCTGGCTGCCGCGCTCTGACAGCTATGAGCCAGGTGCGAGAAAAGGGGAAGAGCACAACTACACGTCATGAGTCGATTGCGATGAAAACCCCAACGTGAAAAGTTGTCTCCCAACTTGAGTATCTCCGAGATTTCAAAAGTCAGAGTTGTTGGCTCATGATCTCATGAGCACAAGAGTACAAAAACCTCGCAGAGTGCAGGCAGACACCACCTCAACAACGCCCAGGTCGTCTTTCAATCTTTCAATCTTTCATACATTTCACACGTCGGCGCGATTGCACGAGTCGATCATCTGTGATGAAAGACAGTTGGATCAACTTGAGGTTAGTTAGACAAGCCAAGGACTCAGCGAATGCTGGCGTTTCGGGCGACATTTATTACTTGGCGCATGCAAAGCCCGGGCTGACTGCTGGCATGTTCCTCCGAATCAGAGCGGCCGTGTGTTGTGAAGAATTCACCGTGCTGTTTTGATTGAAACATCTGAATTCTTTTGTTCTGTGTGACCCAGGGAAAAGGAAAAAAGCCCTACTGTCGTACCAGCATCGGCACTGCACAGAGTTTGTGTTCAGGAGCTGAAAACGATGAGCCAGCATCGACACCGCGCAGAGTTCGTGTTTACGAGCTGAAAACTATGACCGTGCTCTGAACTTGGAATTTGTCGTATTCAACCCACGTGGTTCACTTCATGAATTTAACGAGCCATTCAAATGATACCTTATTCGAATCCGTTCTCTGAAGGCATTCACAACTTTTGCAATGTCGACTCGAATCGGCCGAGAGGCGAGCAAAAAGTATCCTTCCCCTGGGCTCAGAAAGATCGAACATTTTCAATCGGCTGCACTACGAGCAAATGCGTGTCGAGAAAGTGCGCACTTGATTGCTTGGCGCCGCAGAGCCAGGCTGACTTGCACCTGTTAGCCAGTACACAACGGGATCCTCATCGTCCACCGCATGTAGCGTGTGCAAGACAGTCTGCGTTCGCAAGTTAAAATGCCACCAACGTACATTTTGTGCTCCGAAGCTTCCCGAGTCCCTGGCGTCAGGTACACACACTTCGCATGCGCTGACACTGGCACTGATACTTGCTTCCAGTACGAGCCAAGTACTTCCAATCACTGTCACGAACCAGGTCGGCTTGGCGCCCACACAACATCGTCGAGCTTGCCTGCGCAACGTGTTGGCTGCAACGACCACGCCTCATGCGCCGTACTCACAGTCAGTACCGGCCCAGCTGTGGGGCCAAGATAGCCAGAGCAACTTGAACAAAGTACACTTGCGTAGCCGGGAAAGCCCGCTGGCATTCTGAGTGTTCCGATGTTCCGATGCTCCGAAGCTTGCTCGACACTTGCGTAGCCGGGAAAGCCCGCTGGCATTCTGAGTGTTCCGATGTTCCGATGCTCCGAAGCTTGCTCGATCAGTCGCCCTCCGAGAGCTGGTGGAGCAGATCGGCCCAATGTCTTTCAAGGTCGTATTCCAAGACAACAGGACGACAAGAGAACATCGAACGCTTGTGCTGTGTACTCGGCAACCGTCTTCCTGAGAGAGAAATGACCCATTTCATTCATTTCATGGTCGCTCGGGCAGGCCGGACCGGTTCCAACGGGCGAATCGGGTTCCAAAATTGCTTACCACGTAAAGACTACACGTGTCGCCATCCTATTCTTCGATATCGTCTCGATTGACCGGCCCAAACCGCACAAACGTAGGCTAGCTGTGTAAAAATATAAAATGATAAAATGAAATGAGTGAAAAACAGTGAAATATAGTGAAAAAGAGAAACGAGAAAATGAAACAAGCAACTCATCGCTTCGTTACGCAAAAGACAAACTTGAACAAACAAAAGCACAAAAGCAAATGAACAAATGAACAAATGAACAAACGAACAAAGAACTCGTACCATAACCGCCGAGTCTTGTGCCTGAGCACGTAGCACGTTACCCACATTGCAAACGTGGCGTGGACATGTCACCGGACTAGGCGCAATCCTTCTCCGAAGTATAGTGCAGTACCGACCGAAGTGTACTCGCGCACCCCACAGTTACTGTGTAGCAAAGAAGTGTGCGAGGTACTAAGGACTGTGTTGCAGGGTCTGCAGTCGAAGATGAACCCTCGAACAGCGGGATGTGTTGGGTTGATTTTGGCGGGTTGTGGGGTTAATGTGATCTTTCTGGTAGGTTGATTCAAAACTCACTCACAGTCGGTATGTGTATGTGCGAGATCGAATTGAGTCCGATGAGATTGAAATTGAGATTTAGATTTAGATTGATATTGAGAATTCGGATGAATAGCAGCTGACAGTTTGCATATTGGTACAGGAAATGATAACTTCACGGGACCCTGGCGCTGGGGGGCTGATCACACTGGCACAATTCGCATTCGTTGCATGTCTCGGGTTGATGGACTCGCTGGAGGCGTCTCGGTTTGGAATTCCAATGCTGAAAGAAAGGACCATCCCTCTGTGGTTCCACATGTTTATCACCGCGGTGTTCTTCGGTGTTTCGTTTTTAAACAATATGGCCCTCAACTACTCCATCGCGATGCCGCTTCACATGGTGTTTAGGTCGAGCTCGCTCGCAGCCTCGCTCTTCCTGGGATACCTCGCGTTCAATGTCAAATATACTGGGAATCAGATACGCGGGGTGCTTTGCGTCTCGCTTGGGATCCTTGCTACGGTACTGGCGGACGCCCGCGAAAAGGCAGCGTCCACATCGTGCTGTGGTGACTCAGCGCCGAGCGGAGCGGCCGATAGTCAAAGCACATCCGACGGAGATTTCCAGACATGGCTTATCGGGCTTGCCATGCTTACGATCGCATTGTTTGGAAGTGCAGCACTGGGGCACTTTCAGGACTGGGCGTACAGAAAGTACGGCCGCGCAAGTGACGAGCTAAAGTTTTACTCGCACGCCCTAGCGCTGCCATACTTTGCTCTCCTGGCAAAAGACAGCATCGCAGAGCGAGTGAGCCACTGGAATGAGTCCGAGACCTTTGCGCAGGTGGTCATGGCGAACGGTTCGAGCTCCGGTACCAAGCCCTGGCTCCTTGACGCGGCTCCGGAAATAATTCAGAACGCCCCATATCTTTGGCTGCTGCTTCTTGGAAACGTACTCTCACAGCTGGTGTGCATCTCTGCGGTATACAAGCTCACCGCGCTTACCTCGGCCCTGACCTGCACCATGACGGTGACTATTCGAAAGTTCTTCAGCATCATATTCAGTGTTGTGTATTTCCGAAATCCCTTCTCCTGGATGCACTGGGGCGGCACGGCGCTCGTCTTCGTTGGCGTGATTCTTTACAGTAATGTGTTCGCCGTGTCTCGTGAAACCAATGTAAAGGAGAAGCAGAGCTAATGCTCGCCTCGGAGACTTTGCTAATTTCTACGTCTGTGGCTGCCAAGGATGATGTAGTCAAGTACAAAGGTGGGAAAACAGGCGCTTCAAGGTTAACTTGGAGGCAAGTATAAAGTGAAGCACGGTGAGACCCATGAAGCGAACTGAACCAGGTAATGAAAGTAACAATTTTGTGATCTGTATCCCCAGCATTTGTCTCAGGGAAAAGGAAAAAGAAATAGAAATTCGAAACGCCTTGCGCTTACCATATTCGTTTTTAATTTTTATCAAAATCGGCAATTGCACGGAAGTCGCTCGTGCAAAGCCAGCGATCTTGCAAGAACTCATAGAATGGGCCTTTGGGAGGGTTGTGTCCCTCCGTCCCGACCAGAACGTTCATGCTAGTAACAGTCCACAGCGATCCGGACCGACCTGCTGTGCCACTATCTTCCCACACGAGCTGTGGTTCGGCATGGGTTTCTGTTACCCAGTGCCGCGGAGCACACCGAACTGCTTCTAAAGGCGGAGGGGTAGAACTAGTGGTGCAAATATGCCCAATCGTCACAAAGTCCCTGCTAGGGGGGATTCCGGCCCACACATACAAGGGCTTTGATCCCTGCACCTTGCTCCACACAAGATGAAATCGCGACGGATGAGGAAGCACTTTCGACATTATTGCCTTGTGTCGCTTCTTACCGGAGAGACCCATCACACCAGTATCGGTGATTTCCAGCAGAATTCGGTCGATGTTTTTGCCAGTGACCTTGTCTTTGGTCTTGTTTGGTTCTCCGTATCCTCGGGTCGCATAATGCCCGATACAGATCAGCTCCTTTGTCTTTCCGAGTCGAGAATACCATGCCAGCTCGGTATCAGGGGCCCACACAGAAGCGCTCCAAACAACCGTCTTGAGGCTACGAGTCGTCCATAGCTTGGTGAAGGACACGTGCTTGATCATCTTAAATTTGATGTCGCGCAATACGCTCACCTCTATTGGCTTGTCCTTCTCTTGGTCGCCTCTCTGGTCTACCTCGCTCAGCTCAGCTATGTGCTGCTGGTCAATCACGATTCTCTGGAAGAGCGAACCATCGTCTCCGCTTCCATCTCCGATTGCACTTAATAGCCCAAACGGATCGTCCGAAGATTTGGAGCCTCCTTCCTGTCTCTTCGACTGCAAGATTGCGTTCGCCTGAGCTTGCACTGCTGCAGCATCTGTCGAGTCACCACCGACAAGAGGGTCCGCTTCGCCCAGCTCAGGATCTATCAACGCTTGCTTGAACTCTACGAAATTGACATAGCCTGCGGTTCCTGTGGACATCTCACGAACAAAATCGTGCACCTGAGACGGCGTCAGGCGCAAGCCGAGCCACACCAAAGCAGAATACATCTCCGAGCAACTGATCTGTCCGTTCCCATCAGAGTCAAACGCACGAAACGCGTCAAGTAGGAACAAGCTTTTGCCAAGCAACAGCTCGCGAATACGAGCAATGGTTGCGCGGTACTGAAGTAAGTGATATTGGTCTGGGGTCGTAAACAGCTTGGCGACCGGAGTATATGCCACTTGGAGCTGCTTGCGGCGACGGCACCCGCGAACATCTGTAAACCACAGCTCGCGCTCCTTGCAAGAATTGTCTTGAATCGCTTGGAGCAAAGCGCTCAGTTCCTTTTCTTGATACCACATCTCTGAGTTGATGAACCTCCAGCACTGCGCTGCCGTAAGGGTCTGGTATCTGCGCCCTTCGTTGTATCCACTTGTTTGGTCCAAAATTACCAGGGACTGAGCGCCTCTCTCTTCGCCGGTATTTCCACGTAGTAGGCGAAGTGCGACGGCGGCGTTTGAATTGTCGATGAAGCTCTTGTGCGTCTGTGACTGTGACGTAATCGTCTTGCGCTGGTGAATCAATTTGCGGAGCGTTTCAGCCTCAGAAAGCGACACCGCAACATAAAACCGCCCAGACTCGACCTGCTCGGCAATTCTCGTCCTGACTAGGTCTTTGATCACATCAAAGGTAATGCGATACTCGCCCCCTTCCGCGCGCTGCGACTCGGCGCTTTGCTTCCTCTTATGAAGAGCTTGAACAATCTCCTTGAGTTCCTTCTTGGTCTCAATCTCCACCCCCATTGTTGACAACACCTCCCTGAGCTGAGCAAGAGTGATGTAGCCCTTGCCATCGTCAAACAGATCAAACGTACTACGAAGGGTTCCTTCTTGTTCATAGGTCAAATCGCGAGCCCGCGTTTGGACCTCGCCTCCCCCGATTGTAAGAATCCCCTCTTGTGCTCCACTCTTTTTGCCCGAGAGAGCACCAAAGAAACTACTTGGCCCGGTTGGAGACTTGGACGCAGAAACGCTCGAGTTTTGTCTCCCCGCAGACTCGGATGAGCTAGGAGCGTCAACACCGAGGCGGAGCATCGTCGTGTCGGGAATCCAGTCCAACACGATGACAATGTTCTTTAACCTTTTGTACGTGTTTAGCGACCACTGTTGCTTGTAGTAGTTGCTTGACATGTACAGATAATCTGGAAAGTTGATTGGCATCGTGCGAACCCGAGAAGAACCATAAACTGCAAACTTGGACGCAGGGTAAAAGCCTTGAAGCTCGTCTGCCGGCTGTAGAGCTAGAGTGCCAACATCCCAAGGCTTGATGTAAACATCGCGACTGTACCTCTTCTTAGCGAAAACCTCCGGCTCCGTCTCGTTCTCCTGCTCTTGTTCTTGTTCTTGCTCCTGCTCTTGTTCTTGTTCCTGCTCTTGCTCTTGTTCCTGCACTTGCTCCCGGTCAAATGCGGCATCTTGGCCTTGCAAGACCTCCTCCTCCTCCATCACTTCCTCCTGAATCTCTTTTTCAACGTCGGCCTGAGATTTGTACCAATGCTGCCCGCCATTTTTGCTCGCATCAAAGTTGGCCACCATACGCTGAATGCTGGACACTTGCGTGATGTCCTCTGGGCCGGTAAGGAAATGCTCATGGCTCTGAATGAGTGCGGCAATCTTGTCTGCTAGTGGCCGCGGGCGCGGAACTACATTCGCGACGCTGTAATCCACACGCTCCCGAAACACCTCGACGGACTCAGCTAATGCCAATCGCTCGTGCCCGTCTGGAGTGAAGCGAGTTTTCACATGTCGAGAATAGCGGCCTCCTGAAAGCTCAAAACGCGTTTGCCCATCTGCGAATTCCTGAATAAGAGTCCGAAATGCTTGCTTCCTCCATACGTTGCGCACATTTTGCTCGCACAGCAAATTGAACTGCAACCGCTCGCTGTGCATGGAGTTCACCACCAACCAAGCACAAACAGCTCGAAGCACCCCTACCGCATTTCCCTTTGCCTTCTCCAACTTCAACTCCGACTCTTCCCCGAGAAGGGCTGGACCGGATTCGCTCTCCGCAGACACGTCACGAACTGCCTGGAGCTCAGGGCTTGGCGCTGCATTCGCGCACGATTTCGCAAGCTCAGACTCCATCAAATTTAGTACCTCTGGGATAATGTACAAATGGATTGTTTGACCATTTCCAATACCACGCATACGGAAAGCTCCTTGTGCGTAGTCTCGAAACGTCATGTCCTTCCCTAGAGTTAGCACCGCCTCGGCGCCGAGCGCCTGCTTGATGTCCATTCCAGTGGTGTGAATTTGGTCGTAAAAGGAAAAACGCTTGTGTTTGGGGAGGCCACACTGCTCAAGCTCGAGCACGCGGTACCCATCACGCAAAACAATCATTTTCCTGTCAGACTCATCGAGGAAAACGACCCCGTCGTGTCCTTCCAAGCCAGCACGGAGCAGATAGGTCGCAACCTCAAGGTTAGACATGCCAGTAATCAACGCGCCGGTATCCAACAAGGCATGATACCGCGTGCCGCTCTTTGCGATGTCATCTAAAATGCCCAGGACACTCCAGCCTCGCCCGAGCACATCGTAGGTGACCACCTCTGGGGACGTGAGTAGGTGCAGCATTTTGCCGTCCGATCCCGCCTCGTAGTGACATCTTCCTAGCTCCGTTGGGAGCAAGTCGCTTGGCGTTCCGGAAAACCCAAAACGCTGATTGTACAAGAGCTCCCCACCGAGAGCCTGACCGCAAGCTGACAGCTTAATACCTTGGTGCCTGCAAGTTTGTGGGAAAACATATTCGTTGAGGTAGTGCTCCACAACGTGCGGAGACTTCCACAAGAGCCGATAAAGTACTCGAATCTGCTCCGAATCCTTGAGGTCAATGAGCTGCAAAGGCCAAATGTCTTGAAAGATCTCTTCATCGCTCCGCTTACCCCCGAGGTACGCAGCCCGGCGAACCACATCCCGGAGATGCCTTGACTCGCTATCATCTTCAAAAACTTCATCAATATCCCACTCAGAGGAGAGAAGAAGATCGACGTCATCATCGCTGTCTTCCTCCTCGCGTTTCTTGCGCTCCTCCTCGATGTCTTCCTGCCTCTTTTCTCCACGAACGCAGCCTCCAGCCATTCGAACCCACCGCGAGAACAACTTGCAAGCCTCCCTCTTACGGTAAGGCCCGGTTTCGGTTTCCACCCTGGCTCGCAGTTCCTCCAGTACACGACGGAAATCTGTGAAGCGAAGCCCTTCGTAGCGATATGCAAGAATCGCCAAACCTATTACCACGTCTGGATGCGCAAATTCGGCTGCTCGAGACGGCACGTCCTTACCCACAAAAGGGACCGCAAGAAGCTTTCTTGACTCTGGCATGTTTGGGTCTTGCGCTAGTGCTTGAACCAAGTCACGAGGGTTCAAAAGGCCAAAGTGGACGCGATTAATCTTGCCCAGTGCATGCGGGAGAAACGAGCGAATCCAGTCGTGCCCGAGATTCACCATCTTCATTTGTTCATCGGTCAGACTGCGATTGATCTTGTCGGTTACAGCAGTCCGTGCCCCAATCGCGCCCTTCATGAGGTACTCCAGGAGCTCTTCGTTGCTCACTCCAATGATTTTATGCTCAGAGAGCCAAATTAGCATCCACTGAGCAATCAATGGCTTGATTTTCTGATTGTAGAATTGCTTCGACACCAAAATCAGATGCGGCGTTCGTTGCAAAAACTTCTTGTCACAGCCATCGTCAATGACACGGCGGAGCTGATCCAAAATCACCCGCGCTTCCCTGCTATTTTCAAATTTCACCGTCATTCGTCGTTCGGTGGCAAAGAGAATAGCATCGATAAGATGGAACGGAATACGCCAGCGCAGACCCGTAATTAGACCGTTGGTTCGCGTAAAGTCTAGCGGGTCTTTGTTACCCATCGGCCAGTTGAGCTCGCTCTTGAGAGGGTGAAGGATCAGATCGACCTCATCAAGGATGAGAGATCCAGTGCGAAAGAGGGAAAGGATGCGAACGCAAGTCTGTGCTTGAGTAATCAAGATTTGAAGCGTTTTCTGGTTGACGTCCTGCTGCTTGTCGCCTTGTACGGCGCGAGCAAGCCGCCGCCCCAGCACCCCAAAGAAGGACATTTCACTCGTGTCCTTCCGATCCGCGATTGCAGCCTTCAGTGCAAGAACCGCATTCACGGTTTCGACAAACTTTAGCGTGAAAGATTTGATTGCGGTTGGTGTTGAGATGACAACGCCGCGTGCTGCCTTTGCTTTTAACAGCTTCTGATACAGCGTCTTGGAGGGGGGCTTGAACCTGTCAAACGTAAATGTGTACACTTGCTTTTGGATCACCGCAGAAAAGCAGGAGCGCATCACTGAGCAAGAAAACTGAAACAACGCACGAGGTACCACTTGCATGACAAGTGGTGAGTCGCTGTCGCTACCAAGCAGGAGCGCTAGCAAAGGGGCTACCACCGTCGTTTTTCCGGCGCCCATGAGCATCTGATTACACCTCGAGTCTCCGGACTTGATTCCAAGCTTGAATTGCTCAACAAGCTCCACTTGCGAACCCCGAAGAAGAATATCCTGCATGAATTCGAACACCAAAAGTCGGGGATCGTATCGCAGTCGTAAGGACGTCTGGCCGCTTGACTCGGAGAGGCGCTCCTCCATCGTTACGAATTTTCGCTGGGCAGAGAGTTGAGAGGCGAGTTCAGATGCCGTCAACTCGAGCTCCATTTTCAAGTTTTTCACGTTCTCAATCTCTTCCGTGTCAAATGCAGCGCTTGAGCTCGATGCTTTTCGTACCTGCTCAAGGATGCGAATGATGGAGCTGGCACTTGCGATACATCTGGACAGCTGCCCGGCTCGGTTTGTAGTAAGCATAACACAAGCGACCAAGTCCTCAAGCGTCTGTACATCGTTATCTGTCAGAAAAGGATTCAGGCGCTTGAGCTCGTTGTACCCGCGCGTCGAGAGCATTGTTCCGATCAGAAGAGAGAGCCACAGAATTGCTTCCTGACCGTGCGCTCTTGCAAAGAGCACGCCAATCTTACGGCGATACTCCATCTCCATGGCCTCGGAAGCATGTGCTGGTGGAGGATCCGGATTGATCTGATTAGAGAGGCGAAGTACCGCCTCGATTCCTCTCGAAGAATAGTCGTTATCCTTCTTTAAAAGTTCCTGAAGAAGCTTCAGTAATGCCTTGACGTCTTCTTCAGCCTTTTGTGTTGCGCTTGTGCTCTTGAGCATCGCTGCGATCTCAGCTCGCGAGAAACCTTTCAGTCGTTGCACGTGTGATTTGCTATCTGACTCGGAAAAGAACTTGATGTCATCTTTGAGCCGCACAAGCATGGACTTTGCAACGTGCGCCCGTGCGTTCGGGTGCGTGTCCACTTTGAAAGGGAGAATAGAGTCGTCGTCGGTCGCGGAGGATGGGTTGTGATCAGAGCGTGGAACTATCTCTGCATAGCCGGGAACCAATGATAGTACTGGAGCAGTAGCGAATGCTCGAAGATCTTCAGAGGTTATCCGCGTGCTGCTGTCTATTTCGACAGGTCGCAGTTCCCGCATCTCACACGCGTGATCGAAGACACGCGGGGCGACGAGCATCCTGTCAGAGTGAATCCCGGTGCCGAGGAGTTCATTTGGACTCTTGCACTCGGTCACCATCATCGTGTCGAAGCTAGCCACCGGCTTTCCCGAAGGAATGTGCAGCCTGGCTTTTTCCTTTGTGACCAGCTCTTTGAAGCCAGTCAAGAGTCGCTGAAACACATTCTGACCTCGGAATATTGTTGAGAACTTGAACTTGCGAGCATCCTCAAACTTTGGCGCAAGTGGGGAGAGCCCTCGATTGTTGGCAAGGTAACGGAGAACAGAGTTAAGCACATCTGGTCCGCTGATATCTTTCACAGGCAACGTCCGGAGTAAAAGAGCGCCCCAATTATACGGCGAGTCACCGGGTAACAGCTTGAGAGGGACTTGCTCCGTCATCAGCTCGTACAAGAAAAGAAAGCCTAGACTGTCACTGCCCCCATGCAGTCTCAAGCGGCCTGGGCGGGTCCAAGAGGAGAGCTTTAAGACGGCTTGCACTCCACTCATCTCCTCATCCTTGGGCCGCGAGTACGAAATTGAAGACATCTTTTTGAACACGTTGTCATTGGCCTCCGCACAACTATTGTCTGCAACCTGATCGAAATCAAATACAGACGGATTCTCTGGGCAGAGGACCTGCACCACGAAATTCTTATCTGGAGCAGCTTGAAGATGCGCATCGAGTTTGTGAAGATAGTTGATGCGATTCACAAGAATGTGCATCGTCTCCTCGCGCTGCAATTTACGCGCTCGCTCAAGCATAATGTCAGAGCCCCCGCCACCATCAGCAAGCTCATCTTCTGCCTCGACGCCATCCTCTTCGCCTTCGGCATCATCAGCCTCCTCAGAGCCATTCGGGTTGGGGCTCACAGGGGACTTGGGTCCCAGTTTTCTCCCTTCCAAATGCGCTTTGGCAATCCGAGCAGCCTCTTCGTCGTCTTCTTCGTCGTCATCGTCTTCGTCTGCGCCACTAGATTGCAATTCCAAGAGAAGCATCTCCTCTTCTCTTGTGAGACGGCACGGCCCGGACACGTGAGGCAACCGGCGCAGGTACGTTGAGAGCTCGTCAGAGATTTTCCACGGGATGAGCTTCGCCATCTCGGTTCCAGCTGTGACCAAAATCAGCTTGAGACGGCAAGCAATTGCATCTGTTCGCACATCACCCTTTTGGGTCTTCACGATTTGGCGTACAAGCTGTCGTTCTTCGGGTGTAAGTGAGGTGTCCGCAACGCAAAAATCTGAGAGCCGAAACGCAAGGTCAAACTGTCCTGAGATCAAGTGCAACAAGAGCAAGTACATGGCAGAGGCAAGTGTCGGGGTGAAAAGAAAAGACCTCGAAGAGTGGACTGGATACAAGTAATGCATCGAGCTGCGAGAGCGCGGGTCAGCCAAATTACGTACCCACAACTTGTCGCAACGATCCAGTGTGAGGTCAATTGCATTAAATCCACCAGGTCCTCGCTGAATTGCCCGGGATGGTTTCGCAGCTGCTGGCAGGAGCACATGGAGTGTTTTGTCACCCGAACGCTGAAGGACGACGCCGTGAGGGATTCCGCGCAGTAAATCCTGAGCCATTTTGCTCTTTCGAAGGGCGTTGCTCAGAAACAAACCGGCGTGATCGTTACAGAACAACCTAATTTCACGCTGTCCACCTGAGACATGGTCCATCGCTGAGAAAGTTAGCCCAAGACGCGGCAACTCTACAATATCTACACGCGACGAGGCTGATTTCCCTTCCACATCGCAATTCGACCAAGCGAGGATGTGTGTCAGATTATCTAGCCGCATCAAAACTTCGCACAGATCCTTCAGTGGGCCAGACTCGGATGCACAAACCTGCATGAGGTCAATAAGCACTCGTGCTTGCCCGCTAGGGTCCGCCTTGTCGTTTGCGCCGAGCCCAAGCCGTGCGTCTATTTCTTTTTCGATATCCGCCTCCATTTCCTCGTCCTCTTCACCCACGAGGTCGTCGCCCTTCTCTTCCTCTTCCTCGTCATCATTATCCTCGTCATTGTTGCCATCGTCATCCGCAAAAAAGAGAGCGCGACGCTTTCTGCGTCCTGCCTTGGACCTCTGAGCCCCAGCACGGCTTTTGCTTGCTGTCTCCGTCGGAGCACTCGACGTTGGCCCATCGTTAAGAAGAGGTATCCGCACCACCACAGCGCGCGCGGGCGGGGAAGCGAAGCCAATACCGGCCTCTGCGTCGTCCTTTCCTTTCACTGCCCTCTTGAAGAGATTGAACCCTCGCTGAGCCGTTGAGGTGACGGAGGTGGTCACGCTTCCCTTTGTGTCCACCTTTCTGAGATACACTCGCAGCTGGAACCGCTCCTTGTTTGAGGCTCCACCAAGTTGCTGGGACTTTTGGTACCCCACGAGCTCTTGCGTTTTGACGTTCTGCCAAAATATGAAATCGTCGACAAGAGCTTGGGGGATGAGGCCAAAGAGATGGCGATCAGGGACGTAGACCTGCGGACCGATTCTCGAGGCCAGATTTCTGGAAATGACGAGGGAAGGCATCGGTGCGTTGGGGCGAAGGATGTATGGCAGTGCACCCATCACCCCGTGTCCTGAAGAGGAGAGTTGATGCAGTGTTCTGCTGTTCTCAGAAGAGTAGATGAGGGACGAGTAATATTTGCGACCATGCTCCATGACATCATAGACGTGTAGTAAGCGGGGCTCCACAAAACGAAAGACAACAATTTCTTTCATGAAAGATTCTCCATTTGGAGTCTTGATCACCGCAGCCAATCGCACACGTGCTCCGTCGGAGAGCATTTCGCCGTCATCGCCGTCATCGTCAAGATACAGATCAATTGTTAAGCCTTTCGGCCCCGAATTAGCATTGCACGCTTGGACAAGCGGAGTAAGCACGTCTACCACCCACCTCTCGTACGAGTGAAGCTGAGCCGGATACAAACGAGCAAACGGGGCGCGCGGAGGACGAAGATCCGGTCCCCAGAGTTGAAGGTCGTGGCGGCGTCCGACAAGACGGATCCAGGTGCGATTGGCAGTGTTTTTCACCTCTGCACTGTGCAGACCGCGTTCGGCAAGGTATTCGCCGAACACGCTAACAAAGTCGGCAAATTCGCACATCTCTTCGTCAACGGGTTCCACCCTGTGCTTTTTCAGGGTGAATTCGCCAAGCTGCACGTTAATCTCCGTGTCCACCTTTTGAATCGACGAAGCACGCAGATATCCTTCGTAGCTGACGACTTTGCTCATATCGAATGAACCCCGCCGTCCATCTGCGTTGGGATGTCCTGCTAAGCTTACCGCATCAATGCCACCTTGCTCGGTATCTGGAGTAAATCTTCCCAGACAATTCGTAGCCTCTAAAGATATCCAATTACGAACGCCGCCAACAATCACTGCAGATTTACCGTCATCGTTGGAGAGCTTGGTGGATTCCTCAATGCCAGCAAGCCGTTTCTTGAACATCTGATTGTGGTCGTTGATGAGAACAGAGACCGTGTATTCCATGATTTCATTGGTGGCGTCCTTGTGAGCTAGGAGCCAGTTTAGCAAACCCACTCGGTGGCGCTGAAAGACGTTCATCATCTCCAGTTCATCGAGTCCTAGCCTTGGGGCACGCTTCGAGAGTGCAGATCTCTTCTTGTCCTCGTCGGAGGTTTCTTTAAACTGGCTGTCGCCGAACTTGTACACTCGCGGCTCGGCCGCAATCCTGTATGAAGCAGTCAAAAAGACCTGAGCGCACAGCATCGTCTTTGCAGCGAGACCAGCTATGGAACGGATGTTGTCCGCGGTCTTTTGCGGAATATCTGTCTCCTTCTCCTCCTTTGACGCTGCTTTGGACTCTTCCTCCTCACCCTCCTTCTTTTCCGTGTCTTTTGTTGCCGCGGCAACCTCAGACGGAAGCGGGGAGTTCATAAAGTCAAATCCGGACGAAGTATTGAACTGTTCCAAAACGGACTTTGTCTGCTGGTCGCTCAGCTCCTCGTCATCGGTACCAGCCCAATTCGTCTCCTTAAAGACGTATGCCATGTGCGAGTGTAAAATACACATCCTTCGAACGTCTCCTTGCTCAGTGCTCCTCCGCAACCAGGATGCTAACATTGGAAGGATACGGCCAAGCAAAAGCAACCTCCAGCGCTGAACAACCTGTGATAATTCTTTGGCAAGGTCCTGGGGGCATTCAATGCCGCGGATGTAGGACCCTGCCAGAGCGGTTGTGATCGACTCCCCTTTACCCTTTTTGTGCCACTCTGCAAACTGCACCAAGCACTGCATGTACGCGTACACTCTGCTTGTGAGGCGAATGACATAGAGGGCCGCCGGGGAAGAGGTGTGAGAGAAGCGGCCCGTGTCTACCTCGAGGATATTTGTAAGCATTTCCTCGATTGGATTTACCACAGACTGATGGGAATGCCGAAGCTCGTTGAACAAAAGCCCAAGGGGCGTCGCTTGCACTCTTTCAGTGTTGTCGCACGGAACAGCGGAAATGTGCTCATTCTCGCTCTTTTGGGCCATCCACTCGCCGGGCTCAAAAATAGCACAGTCAACCATCTCCATGAGCTCCTCGCTAGCTAGTGCGAGGGTGTGTTCCTGGCTCGCGAAGAACTGGAGTATGAGCGGAATACGAAGGTAAGGAACCGTCAGGTACTGAATGAGCAACTCGGCATTGCTTGCCGTGATCCTTCCCCCAAAGTCGGGAAGGTCGTGAACGAGCAAGACGTCATCTTCGGTCTCGACCGGCGCCCCGGAGAGGTATGACGGGTTTGCCATTGACGGTGGCGCGCGCGGCTCCTGTTTGAAAAAAATGTTTTTGATCTTGCGAAAAATGCTCTTGTACCATGGAGCCTTACTGTCCTCCAGCTCTGGCCATTCACACTTGAGCTCTGTGTCAGCGAAACCACGCACCACGAATCGAGCGGTGGCCGACTTCTTCCTTAACAAGGTTTCTATCATACTTTCCGGCTCCTCGACAGCTTCATGCTCCACTTCCAATCCCTCCAAGTCCTTGTGGATCTCTTCGCTCTGTTCTTCTTTCGTCTCGCCCTTGGCTGGGCTCTCCGCTGCTTTCCCTGACACAGATGCGGGCTGCGATGCCTGCTTCTTGGGTTTTGTGTACACCGCTTTCCACCGTAGCTGGGCGTCGCAAGGCATCCACGCTCGAATAGGAGGCAGGCTATCGCTCGTCGGTGCCATCATGATTTTCAAGATGTACACAATGTCCCTAAAGTAGCCGAGCTCTGGAAAGTCATTCAAAATCTCCTTCCTTTCCCCGGTGAGATATTGTGCAGCTACGAGCATCTGAGATTGGGCAACATTTGCTTGCTTTGTCTGATCATCCTTCCCGGTGGTGCCAACAGCCTCCAGACCGTACGCCACCCCTGGACGAGGATAACCAACAGCTAAACATATTTGGTCTATGAAGACTTCTTCTGCCACACCGCAGTCCATGCTTCGCTCCCACGAAAAAAGAATATGATCTTCGTCAAGGGCGTCCAGCTGCTGCATAAAATAGTCCAAGACCTGGGTTCGGACCAAGGTGAGAGCCGGGTCCGGAAGAAGGAACATTGCGGACTCCGCGGCGAACTGCCTCATTTCAATGCCGAATGGCTTCACCGGGCCTTCCGCCTCACCGCTGTAGTGCATCGCCAACTGAGAGGGTATGTCGCAAGCTTGCTTTCGCATCACTGCGTCTGCGACCGCTGCAACACACGACATTGTCAAAATCCTTGCAGCATCAAACGAGCGAGTGACGTGGAGGGAAAGTGCAGCTGTGCAGAAGTGCTGTGAAACATCGTTCAAGAGGCGGAGAAGGTCAGTTTGAGTCTCATAGCGCATCTCACGGGAAGATGCGGCCCAGAAACACTGCTCCTTTCGCCGAGGATGGTTGAATGGAAGCGGCAGAGGGATGACCCTTGTGAACAGGTGCTGAATGAGTGCCTCTCGCAAGCAATAAGAATTCTTTACGAGGGATCGTTGGTAAGCCAGCAAGGTGCAAACGTTATTGCAGTGTCGGATGGCATTTGCAACATCGTTAAAGGACTGGGCTTGATCTGGAACGAGGGTGAGCTGGATTGGACGGTATATTGGGGTCTTCGCTGCTCCCCCAGCAAGTTCCTCCACAGATTCGATATTTACCAGACGCCCGCACATAGTAAACTCACAAGAGTCTTGCTGAATGGTTGCAGACACCAATCTAAGCTCTGGGGGAAGCTTGTTATTAGAGGAGTGTACTTTCTCCACCATTGAGGTTATCATGTTAATGGACCTCTTCATCTCAAAAAGCTGATTAACAGAAACCCCACCTTCTCGCGTCCCTAATCTCGCTTGCTTTGCCGCCGCATGCGCGAGTTGCTTGCAAGATGTAACGACCAACTGCCTTGCACTGAGCCCAATTGAATTCTTGCCTGACACAGCCAGGTCCGCTTGCATCATTTTCACCAGCGTCCACCGCAAAAGAAGACCCATGTTTTTGGACTCTTGTGAGCTCATTCCAAGCAACCGCAAGCCACAGTGAATTGCTTCCATCAAGCATCGCAGTAGGGAGACATCACCGCCACGAGGTACGGTGCGAAACACCACTTGTTTTGAAAGTTTGAATGTCTGCCCTGGGCTTGCCGCTCCCGTCACCCCACTGTCCCCTTCCGGGCCGACAAAAGAGCCGTCGTCGCCGTCAGGCCCAGAATCCCCTTTGGGACCTTTCGGCGGCCTTAGCTGAAGGTGGTGTGTGCTTCCCTGGTTAGGCATCATACCGTTTCCGCCCATCGTCGTGGTCTGCTGCTGCTGCTGTCGTTGTTGAGAAGAGGGATTCGCTCCAATTCCCATGTTGATTCCCATCACAGGCATGGAGCCTTGGGGGAGAGTGCCTCTTGGCATGGAGCCTGGAGGGAGCATTCCTCGAGGCATGGTGCCTTGAGGCATAGAGCCTTGCGGAAAGCCACCGTATGAGCCCATTTGAGGCTGACCATTTGAAGGCATCATCATCTGGTGCGCCTGTTGCTGCTGGACTGGCCGTGGGGCGTTCATTGGCATCATTGTTGTGGAATTCATCTGTGGAATGAATTGCATGCTGTTGCTGCTCTGCTGGGGGAACCCAAACCCCGAGTTCTGTTGTGGTTGCTGTTGTTGATTCTGCGGAAAGTTTGGCTGCATCGGCTGGGAAGGCATGGCGCCGTAAGTAGGCCGCGGAGCTGCCTGAGAAGGTGGCTTGAGGAGCGGCGCCTTGGCGGTTGTGGTCTGTCGCGGTGCCCCTAAAGCTGGAACCGACGATGAACCAGCAGAGCTTGCCGGCTTAGCCGTTGAGCTGTTGGAAGTGGTCGAGGAACCGAATATTGCGAAAGGGTCGTCGTCCACTGTAGAGCTTGGTCCGTGGGGCTTGGCTGGCGCGTGAGCCGATGGAGCAGGCATCAAAGGTTGAGCGCCGCTTGGTGCTGGTTTCATTTGTGGTGTTGGCTGAGCCTTCTTGGGAGCACTTTGTGGAGGTTTGATTGGGTTCGCTGCGGCGGATCCAGGCTTCGCAGCAGAGCGTTCTGGTAGCTTGTCATACCAATCAAGGCCTGCAAAAATATCATTGCCAGTGCCTCCACTCGTTGAGGCGGGTCTACTATCTCCTGAAGCAGTTGCAGATGCGGGGGTGGGCTGGACACCCTTTTGACGACTCTGGTTGCCAGTGAAAGTTGATCCCAGTAATTCAGTAAGATCAAGGCTGTCCTGCTTTTTGACGGACTTTGCAGGCGGCTTGGAGATTGCGGGGATTGGCACCGAGGCAGCAGTTTGAGAAGACTTTGGGGGAGTTGGAGACGTACTTGGCGTGTCATCAAACGAGCCCCAGTCGGCGAAGTCATCTTCTGCACTTCTATCTGCGGAGATGGAAGCAATGTTTACGCTCGATGTCGCAGTAGAAAAGTCCATAAAAGGATCTCCCGTGGTTGCAGGGTCCGCCGACTTGGCAGGTTGAAGAGCAACCATGGACGGCTGTGTTGCTGGGACAGACGCTGGGCTAGCTGAGAAAAAATCGGCAAAATCGTCTTCCGCGCTTGATGGTTTAGCGGCTGATGAGACCCTCGAAGCCATTTCGAACGGATTTTGGCTTGCACCTGCGATAGAGGGATCAGGGACGGGTGGACTCTGGTACACAGGGTCGGGAATCTTTGTTTCGGTGATTTTCTCAGCGAGATCGTGCACACCGTTAGAGTACAACGGTTTTGAGTTGAGGTATGGCAAGAGAACCTCATATATCAAGGACGGCCCATTAGTCTTTGCTGGAAATGCCAGCGGACGAAACAGCATGTACCAGAAAGAGCTGTCCGTCAACCTATACAGCGGGATGTTCTCAAAGACAAAGGACATGTTCCGCTTGAGCTTTGGCGGGGACGTCTCGGCGCGAGCATAGTGGTATTCAAGTCCTTCTCCGGTGTTGCATACAGCAAAGGTGAATCCACTTTCCCGCCTCACCAAGATGTACAACAGTGCATGCCCAGTCTTGTCATTGACCCGCCATCCACCGGGAGAAAAGAGCACTTCTCCGACTCTAAGCCCGTTCACCTTCATTACAAAAACATTCAAAAAGTCCAAATACTGCGCCGCCCTCTTGCTTCCCGTATGGTCATCTTTTAACGCTGAGAGCGGCAATCTGGCACCGATTTGAGCGCAGTCAGAAACTGCTCTTTGGATCAGCGACACTGCTCTCATCAATCTCGGGTTCCCATCCAGGGATTTCTCACTCAGCAGTCTGCCCAGGGCCTCCGAAAGCAGCTGAATCGACATCGCCATGCAATGAAATGGCCCCTCCGGCGCCTCTTTCAGCCTGCTTTCGCCGTCGATGAAAGGGTCCGCGAACAGGTCTGGGATGGAGAAGTGGTCCCATATCGGCTTTTCGCCGAAAGTGTACGCGGAGCCCGCCATTCCACCGGCGCCTCAGCCGCAATTAGCAGCGAGATTTCCCGGCTCCTTTCTTCCTGTCTTCCTAATCTCTCCAAACTATTCCCACCACTTCACAACTTCCACAACTTGTCTAACTTGTCGACCAAACTGCTCTCCAAGACAGCCGGGTCCGTACGCACGTCTCTCGAACTTGATTTCGGAATGGATTTCGCGTCGCGGTTCTTGCCACGTGGTCGCCAGCTGGCGCTCCTTACGCTACGATCGCGCTACGTGGCGCTAGCACTTGGCCCCCAACTGTGTGACAAAAAGTCTGCGAGGACATCTAAATTCTTCTAAATCTTCTGTTCTGACAGTTCTGACAGTGTTACGTGTCCAAGCGGTAACCAGAGCGACAAGAGCTCGAATGCGGCTTTGTGGCTCTGGTTAAGCCTCCCCAAGTACTAGACGTCAGTAGACGAGCATTAAGAGAAGGCCATTAAAATAACAGAATCGCTTTTGTGACGTGATATAGCTCAATATTTAGGGCAATGTACACGTAACAAGGCCTCCGCATATGACGAGATTACGCTTCATCCCACTTCAACAGTATCTGGCATATCTGGCAAGTCATACAACATTGTCAACATGGCAACAAGATTATGCGACTGCGTTCATTCATTGTTCAGAATTCAGAACAGAGTGTTTTCGTAGTAAACTTACGTTCTGGATAAGCCTCAGGAACTGAGGCACAATGTGTCATGTGAGTCAGAGCTTCCAAGTTCGCGAGTTCAAGCTATGGGGCGCTTGCGGCGCGCTTCAGTATCTTCGAGCATCTATTTCGTTGTCATTGTCGCAGTCATTCTCGTGTTTGGGCACGAGGCGTGCGGGCTCGCAGAGGTTCAAGAAGGCTGCACTGCTTCGCAGCTTGCCAGCGGAGGCAATATGATTGACAAGATCAGAGCTATCGTGCCCGAGCTGAAGAGCTCTTTGCATAAAGGGCAGGCTGGAAGGATTGCCGTACTTGGCGGCTCGTTCGAATACACAGGGGCGCCATACTATGCGTCTGTGTCCTCTTTGAAAGCTGGTGGCGACCTCGCTTGGGTGATTTGCGAGCCCGATGCGGCGACGCCCATCAAAACTTACAGCCCGGAGATTATTGTCATGCCAGCACTGAGCAAGTCCCACATCGACAAGGCCATCTCACTGCTCGAGAGGGTGCATGCTCTCGTGATCGGGCCAGGGCTAGGCAGGGATGAGGAGACGTTCGGGTTTACGGAGAGGATGATTGGCCGTGCAAAGGAGCTCAACGTGCCGATCGTGTTGGATGGCGACGGACTATACCTGCTGTCCAAGAAGCCAGAGCTTATTTCAGGCTACGAACGCGCTTTGCTGACCCCAAACAAAGTTGAGTTCCAGCGGCTTTACAAGGCCATGCATGATGGTGAAGATCCGTCTCTTGGGTCGTTCGAGGAGCTGTTGGAAAAGGGCTCTGGTGCATCGTTTAACATTGGGACCTTGGAAGGGGATAATGCGGTAGGCAAGCCTGCGATGGATCTCGCTCGAGCACTTGGAAACGTGACCATCTTGCAAAAGGGTCCCGTGGATATCGTTAGCGATGGAAGAACCTTGGCTTACTGTGGCGTAGAGGGGTCCCTCAGGAGGTGCGGAGGGCAAGGCGACGTCCTGGCGGGCACAAGTGGCCTCTTTTTGCATTGGGCGTTCAGCTCCAGCGAGCAGTTAGAATCTGCGAGCCCCGCGACCTTGGCAGCCCTCGGAGCGAGCGCTCTGACGAGAACCGCTAGCAAACTTGCATTCAAGCATAAGCGTCGGGGGATGACAACACCTGATCTAATCGAGCATCTTGGGGAGGCCACCGAGTTCTGCTTTCCATCGAAAATGTAAATTTTACTGATTTGTTTTTATTCTAAAGTCTGGATGCCTGCCTTGCTGGTATAATTAGTATCTCCTCCCAGAAACATCTCATGTACACATCGCGCGGTGGGTGGCGGAGTTCGCCTTGCCAAATTCTTCCGGCCGGCGCTCTCATTCCCACTTGTCGTCGTCAAAGTCATCCTCAAACTTCTCAAAGAATGACTCTGCCGTAAAGTTTTGCTTGGCGTCCAAGGCACCAGGGTCTTCCCCTCCAACAAAGTCTCCAGAGAGGTCCATTCCGTCGCCAGCCCCAGAGACTGTCAAAAGCTTGTCAGACCCACGAACGAGCTTCACATCCAAAGAGCCACTCTACGGGCTCCTGCCGCGAGCCAATCTGCACTGCGCCAAGACTTACCCCACTCCTTCGGCCTTGCGCCTGCACGACGCTTTGTTGGTTTCTGCATCATCGAGGTGGACATTCTAAAAAAATTCACGCAAAGTCAATTACTGCCCCGCTCATTGGTACCGTGCCCGAACGCATCAAAAGTGTGCGTCCTAGATATGAGCAGAACTTACCTTGAGGACATTTTTTGCACTTGGAAAGTACGCCGCGAGCTCTCAAAACCCACCAAGTCTCAGGCTTCACCGACCTTCGACACTGATCGTAACAGCACGAAAGGTCTGGATTTCTAGCTTTAAGCTATGCGGAGGCATAGTGCACAGTTTGTTGGTGAGTGTAATTTCTTTCCGCGAAGGTGACGGGATCCATCTTTGATCGTGACCGCGAATCTAAGGCGGCGTGGGAGCACAACAAAATGGCGCGTATCTTCGCTTTTGCACCGGGAGATCGAATTCACAGTCGGGGTTTGAACGTGTTTTGTCGGAACGGTGAATGTTCTGAATGAATAACTTAGATTTAGGATTTGAAATGAGCGACTTTTACTTTGGTACAATGTCCTTGTGTTTCGAGTTCTACGACATCCTTTGCTTGCATGAAATTGCCGAGACTGGGCAAACGTTCCTGGCCACGTAGAATAAGACATGGACGCGTTCTAGAGTTTGCTGTCTTGAACGGTTTTCGGGATGTGCAGGATGTCAACGTTGGGAGTGAACGGCCTCGCTGTTTGGGAAGTCAGTTCGCAGTATTCCCCGTCAGGGCCAGTAAAGTAAAATGACTCCCAAGTCGTGTGGTCGTCCTTGTTTGGGGCATAGCCCGACGCATCTTGGTCCTGGGAGGATCTGTGTCAGCTAAAGTCTGCAAAATGATGTTGAGTGAGGCCCAATAACTTACGGTATGGTACAACATGGGGCTGACAAATCCCACTTTCAGCTTTTGGATTCGTTTGCGGTAAACGTGCAAGTCTTTAGCATCGACATTCCACGCAACGTGATTGACAGAGCCATGGGCTGTGGCAAAGTTGCCAATGGACATATTCTGGACATCGATTGTTGTCAACCCCGGTACGCCGGTAGGAGCTTTGGGAAACCAAAAGTAAGCCAGGCTCGCACCGTTTCCGCCATCCAAAAAGAAATGTTGGCCCCCGTCCGGAAGCGCGATCGTTTTGGTCAACCTCATTCCCAGCCCTTCAGCCCAAAACCAGATTGTTCGCGCCATGTCCGACGATACCCAGGCCACATGCTTCGAAATTCACGAGCACTCCACAGTTAATCTCGCGCTTTTGCCCACGCCTTTACGAAGAGGGGCAAGGCTCGCTCAACTTACATTGACACCCTTCAATCTAAGCCCGTCATCTCTCTCGCGGCCGAACTTCTCCCGCAGCTCTTCGAGCCCAAGCTCGCAAACTTGCTCGTACGAAAGCATGCTATTTGGCCCCTCCCCTCTCTTCAAGAAAACCACGATCCCGTTCTGCAATCTGCTTGCCTCTTCGCACTTGCCACTCGCGAGGCGTTCAACAGCCTACACTTGCCCGTATGCTTTCGTGTATGCTTTCGTGTATGCGATGCGACTGTTTGCGAAGAGAATGATGTCCCATCTCAACTTGACTCTTTCACATAAATCAATCATGATTATCATGATGGTCCCAGAGTGTTATTACCAAGTACACTAACATGTTATTGAGGTTTCCAACCAAAGTGGCGGACAAGTCCATAGAGTCCATAGGAATCCACCCCACTTTCCGATAGGGTTTATTTACGCTGTCACTTCGTGGCTTCACTGATAGGAATCGCTATAAGACTGGCTGCGGAACTCATTGCATCTTAAGACATTCCATGATTATGCCACTCTCATGATTTTATCTATTTCGAGCCAAACCTTAGTTCACGATGGTATTGGTATGTATTAGTTCTCATTTGTCTTTATTATTGTAGTAGTCATTCGTCTTTATTATTGTAGTAAGTATCGACATCCTACCAAACTTGAGGTTGATAAGAATTTATAGGCCTTATAATAGCCACGAGTATCCTGTGTATAGGTGGCGCTAGATATCATAGGTCTCTTTTGCTTCTCTACTAAGCTTACTGTGTGAGAAGTAGTGGCAACAACTTGACATTGAGTGTCCTCAGCTCTGAGGCTTTTCAACGCAGCCTTGAGTTACCTGGTCAACAAGGTTCCAGGGATCGCGGCGCCCATTGAGACACTCTGCGTTGGAGCTACTGGCTTTCTTGGTCCGCAAACTGACTCTTTTGGTCAACGAACACACGTTACAAAAAAGTTCAACCCGACATGGAGCAGCCAGCCTTTTTGGTACTCTAACCCACTCTAACCAAAAAAATTATGCATTGTACAAACAAGGGTACGCGCACATCTTTATCAACGAGCAAAAATGTTTAGTTTCGTTCTCAATATTTCTCAAGTACCGGCTCTGGGCTTGCTTAGAAAGTTAACTCTTTATTGCAGCTGGTTGTCTCCAATATTATCGTTGATTTTTGCGACCACAATTCCCGTCACGCTTCTACTTCAGAGAGGTACAATGCAAGTTCGTTCGTGGTGACCACGGCCATAC
>BLSF01000135.1:0-40299 GCA_012862575.1 Parietichytrium sp. I65-24A | reverse complement strand
GAAGGAGGACGGTTCATGGCAGTGGAGTTTCAAATAACCGAAGAGGAAAATCACGTGCCACAACATTGACTATCATGGTGGGATTGTCGCAATCAACCGTGCATGTGGGCACACATACCGCACACACCAAGATGAAACCACCGTCACGGCTCGAGCCGAGCTGGGTTTTACATCTCTGAGTCAAAGACCACCATGTCGCTGCCCTTCGTGTTCATTCCGGTGGGAAGCTCCAATGATTGGTGGCACAAGCATCTCTTCAGCCCGCCTACTGGCATGCAGCTCGATTCCGAGGCAGAGTGGATCACCGGAGCAAGCGATACCACAAACAAGGATACCGTTCTCGACTTCAGCATGAGGTGTCCTCGAAGGAGTTTGCCCCGCAACTAATTGTCTCTGCTGCATTTCGCAATTCTTTTTCAAACTCAATGAAAGAAATAGCTGGTTCTTTGATATCATATCAATAAATTCCACAACTCGCGAGTGTTCGAATACGTGTCCGCACCAGACCAGCCGCGAGACGTGAGAGAGGAGCAGAAGATACAAAGAAACGAATGAAACAAGAAAATGTCTTCTTCACACAATTATCTCCTTTTGAGAATCTACGATTTCCACCAAAATCCATGTGCGATCCCGCCTCGAAATCCCTAGAGGTTATGGACACTGTAGCGTGCTCAGGCGAGTGCGAGAGGACGACCCCAAAGCCAGCGCTTGTCGCTTTTGCGGCCTCGTCTTTCCGAGTACCACGATTGTACTAGTCGATAGGCAACGAAACGACATGTTATTTTCTCCGAGTTCTGGGAAAGGAAGGAGCGTTTTGGCTGATCCGCATGCCGGTGCACGTCCTCGCCTGCGCTTGCTAAAGGCTTCGCCTTGATGTCGCGCCCTGCGTTGGTTCGCCAGAACATCAAGTTGAGGTACCAATTATCCCTCCCCGTGCACTCAGCGGCACGGGCGACGATGGGCGAGGACTCCTTGCAAACCTGATCCGTCGGCTCTGGACTTGAGCGTGGCAAAAGCGTTATTGTCATCGGTTGTCCATATCGTGGATTTCGTGACGGATTGAATGGAGACCATGCCGGTCTCGCCCTCCAAACCTGACCACCTTGCTTGTTTGGACGGCCTTTCACAAACGCGAAGAAGAAGAATATCCTTTCACGCTTGCAATTCGGGACGGGGATGGCACGGTCTCATGTTGAGTTTCTCTCTTAAAACCTTGACGCAAATTTTATTCTTGCCCAACGCTGAGCGCGAGACGATAACGAGTCCTCAAACCCCAGAGAGTCCCCAAAAGTTGTCGTCTGGGCGAGACTCGGCCCGGACGCTAGCTCTTCGATTCTTACCGGACTTTGCGGATGAGTTCATTACGGAAGACTGCATACCATTCTGCGAGGAAGGTCTATCTTCTGTCGTTGAGGCCATCAGCGAGAGCGGCGCCTGGCTTTTCAAGTTTAGGAAAGTGTCCATCGTTTTGTGAGCCGCGTTGCACCGCTCGCTCTCGCTTGTAGCAATACTGGCGTTTGGACAAGACTTTTGAAGCCCTGACTCAAGTCCGGTGTCTTGTTTGCGATTCTGCTGAGGTCTGCAGGTACGGAGTTTCGATTGCTTTTTGCCTTTCTTGCCATGGATTCCGATTGGGTTTAGCATGCGCATAATCAAAGAGTTGATAGTGAGATCGAGAGCGCAAGACATTGCACAGATCTTCATATCTTGAGTGTTTGCAAACACGAAGAGCGACACGTTGGCCCCTGAAGCGATGACGACACCAATTGAGCCCCACGCGGAGAGTTTTGCTAATCTCCTAACCTTTTCGGCGGCATCTGACGCAGCATTTGGAATCACCCGAACCTTTCTCCAGAGTGATATTACAAACTGAAATGATAATGTACAGTTCGCAAGAAGATCAGTAGAGAGATAAGCGACTGCAGCTTCCCCTGCGAATCATTATGTAGACGACAACAATATTTATGAGCGAATCCGTCGCGTTCAGAGTCAATGTGGAACAGCGCATGACGAAAACTTACTTGAAAAGTGTAAAACACAAGAATCGTTGTGAAATGACACCGCTAACCGCCAAAGGAAAAATACACACACGCCAACATTCGACAAAATCAAAAGGGTGTTGGACATATAGACCAGACTCTCGCTTCGGTTGGAATGCGACCACCAGCTTCCCAGTGCGTGAGCTTTCTCCAAGAGCAATATGCAGAAGCAGACCTTTGCCCCCACGAAAAACACAGAGCAGATTGAAAATATCAATCCACAGGCACTTTGTGTCTCGACAGTCCCTCCAAACATGGGCGTGATCACAAGGACAAAGACGAGGCTGAAGAGCATCAGCCACAATGTCATCCAGTCAAAACTGTTCCTTTTCTTCCTCATCGTCACCAGCACTTGCACCTGCGCCGTGAAAAACCAAGACAGTGTCATGATGCACACCCCGTGCACCGTGAGTATCGCCTCCTCCGGCACATTCTTGCCAAGAATATCGGAGCTCGTCCCGTTCATCTGCTTTGCCACATCGAGTCGCCTTGCCGCCGCGAACCTCGGTGGTCGTTCGCGGAGGGCAGAGGGCGGAGGGCGGAGGGCGGAGGGCGGACGACGGAGGGAATAGAGGTGCAAGAGCCCCCGCCAGTGTTTCCACACCTTACAGCACGTGCACATGCATGAACTCATGCGCCGAATGCATAGGCCACGGATAGACTATGCTCTATCATCCATGTTCACCTCCGACCCAGCAGTGTGGCAACACTGAGTGTAGAAAAGGGAATCGAACTCGAAGTAAGTTACTTACTGGCACGCAGACAAACTCAAAGAATGTAATGCAATACAATCTCCCGGACAGAAAGAGAGAGAGATAGATAGACACACAACTTAATGTACTCTACCGCCCATGCCAGGACTCTAAAAGTTTACTCGAATTCATTCACGCGCTAGTGGTGAGCCAGAGATTTCACTAGCAGTCACAGACTTTTGACAACGTGTTTGAAACGGACATCTGCAAAGGACCAGTGGACTTGATTTTATTTCATTGTGAATCGATGAGCACGGTCATGTTGACATTTGCTGCTGCCCGAAAGTGCAGCAAAGCGTTCCAAGACTGTCGGCAAAGGGTTGGCGTGTTGGCACCAGTATTCAGGCGATGCGTAATGCTTCGAGTTCGCCGTTGCCTGTTCAACGCAACATGGTTTCATTTGCCTTGCTGCTTTGCTGTGAAACTCCAAGAGCAAGGAGCTCGTTTATCGTGTTCCAGCACAAAGCGAGCATGGTATGTTGACATGTAAATTTAATTGAAATCATTGAAGGGAGGGGGATGGCAAAGGCGGATAGGACTTTGCTCTTCAATTTTTTTAAATTGAATGTAAACTATTATTAAAAAGAGCGACCTTTTTGCGAATGTGAGGGTTCGTTTCATATTGGAATTGGAAATAAACATAAAAGCCCCGGAACGCCGGCGTTGGACTAGAAGTTAGTTAAATTAATTAAGTTAAAAGCCCTGGATTAAAGCGGACGGATGCTGTGATGAGCAGCCGAGACCCTGCCAATCTGAGTGGCAACAATTCAGCAGACCGAAAACCTCGGCCGCAGAGACAGTCGGCGACAACTCATATTTTGGTCTGATGTTCGGCCTCCACTTCCAGCAGTTGTTCGTTCGTGCAAAGCTCATCGAGAGGCATGCTTGATACAAAGCCCTTGACAACTCGCCGCCACTACCTGTCTTCGACTCTTCTTGATCGATCGAGTCATCAATCAATCAAGAAATCGATCGAGTCATCAATCAATCAAGAAGTCAATAAAAAATCGGCCCGGCGAGTCTGTGAGACTTACAGTCGCACTATCAGTGTTTCGACTAAATAAGTGTTACTAATTTGTCCACCAAGACCAGGCTAGCTAGCTAGTACTGTACAAGACTTACACTCACTCACTCGACTGCATTAGCACTTTTTGCTATAGTAAACGAACTGCAAGTTGGAAAGGAAATAGAAGAAACGAAGACGGACATTAGCAGCCAAAGCCAAAGCTCGATTTTAAAGCCGACACAGACATAAGACATGAGATGACATGAGACGCAAACGCCGGACAGTGCACTCGGCAGACAATGTGCGGACGCAATTTCAGCGACTTGGGGTGATCACACATAATCTGAACTGACTGTGAATTCTGAATTGGACATGTGGGCGGCATATGGACATGTGGACATGTGTCGTCCAGCGCTTGCTTTTCTCTCTTCGCCCTGGGTAGAGCTGAGTACCGGTACTAGTATCTCTGCATGCTATGGGCAATAAGTTGACAAATTTTAAAAACTATAAAGAATGCACAGAAAAAAAGTACGACGCAATGGTCTATGATGATGCTGAACACCGCTGTCGCACAAGTCGAGAATGTAAAATCACCAAGTTGTGTTTACGTAACAATAGTTTTCGAGTCCTGGCCCGGTGATCATTACTGAACGTTTCTCCTGCCCCAAGCCCAGTCCTAAAGGTTTTGCTATGGTGACTTTAGCGGATCCGAGTGCCCTTTTCCTACTGCTAGTTTGCTTGTAGTAGGGTCGAGGTTATGGTTAGCGATGGTTAGACAGGTTAGACCTGGAAACATTTGAGGCGAAAAGGGTAAGCGAGTCACAAAGTCACCAAAACCCAAATCATCAGAGCCGAGCGACAATCAATCACCAAACAAACAGTGCATTCTTAAAAGGCCTTCTTCTTTGTGCTGCCAGTAACTTACTGCGAACGCTTTGTTTGAGCCAGCCCAACGTCGGTGTTATTAAATAGTCAGAAAGGAAACCAAAGCAGAAAGCATGGGGGTTCGTGCGCTTTTCGCAATTGTGGCTGCAACCATTTGCGTTTTGGATACGCAGGCGACGAGGATTTTCGACCTTGGAGACGGCGCCTCTCAAGTTGTTTGCGAAGGAGGCAAGGTGTGGGACAACTGCGCATCCTGCGATCATGTTTGTGGCGAGGGGATTCCGACCTGTATTTCATCTTGCCAAAGGAAATGCGCCTGCCCGAAAAACGCGCCGTACTGGGATAACCGCAGCTCCGCTTGCGTTGCGCAGTGTCCAGCAGTAAGCAGCCCAGAAACCCCAGTGGATCCATACCCAACCGACACTCAGACACCAGTGGATCCAAACCCAATCGACTCTCAGACACCAGTGGATCCAAACCCATGCACCGGAGGCAGGGTGTGGGACACGTGCGGATCCTGCGACCATGTCTGCGGAAAGCCATTTCCAATCTGTCTGGCAGTGTGCGAGGAAAAGTGCGCATGTCCTCGAGACAGGCCACACTGGGACGCGGAGAGCGAGTCTTGTGTTGTACAATGCTCTCGCTAACTCCACCATCAGAACTCAGATTAGAACATCCCGCCGGATTGCTTTTCCGGAACTCATTGTACAGATTATTTCTACTATCAACGACCTCAATTTTATCCCCAGACTCGCTTTTCCTGTTTTTTCTGCTCTGCCTTTGCCTCTCCCTTTCCCGCGTGCTGGTCACGAAGGGTGGATCTCGACCTCTCGCGTCTTTTGTAGTGAGCGAGGCTCTTGGGGTGTTTTTGGAGCTTGCTAAACGACGTATCGGCATTTCCTTCGAGTGGCAGACGCATCTGTGGCCTCAACAGCGAACTTATGGCCTCGCAAACGGAACAGGCGGCGGAGTTCACGAAGTTGCCGCGGATAAGCTCACGGCTGCTTAAAAGTGGAGAGAGTGGGCCGAAGTCAGGCACTACTTGAAAGCACAGAGAAGGCTTCTAATGGCACGAAACTGCTCGCCCCGCACATTGGCTCCTCCTGGGCGGAACTTCAGCTGTTTTGCTCCGGCTCAAGACGTTGCATGGGCATATGGAAAACGTTGCGTGGGGGCAGCGCCATGAAACGACCACGGCGGCAACAGCAGCGCCAACAGAGGCAGCAGAGGAAAACAAAGCAAAAGACGAAGAGAGAGAGAGAGAGAGACGAGCTGATTTTAACACGAAATGGCACCAGCAGGGAGGACTCCTGGTCACAACCACGCGCCGCGAGCCGCTTGGCGTAAAAGAACAGCTGGCGTTGGACTTGTTCGCAACCTTGGGTTCTCTTCCTTTGAAATTTTATTTATATATATATTTATAAGAAAGAAATATATTTGAAAAATAAAAAAAGATTTAGTTGAAGTCAACAGAGCTGCTGTCTCCTCCAAAAATAGGCTCGCCCCACGTGATTACGGAAGCGCCTTCATCCTTCAAAGCTGCAAAGGCATACGCACTAGCAAAGATCTTCTCCACACCGCTGGATAGCTCTATTTGAACGCGATAGGATTTTGCATTGGCGCCCCAGGAGATAACAGACCCATCATCGTGGAGCTCTGCAAATCCATTCAGATTGCTGTACAGCGCAGCCACTTTGGATGAAGAATCAGTGGTGACCGTGGTGCGGTCGCCACCGTATGCAGCCTTTCCCCATGCAACTACTTGGCCATCCGATTTGAGTGCAGCACAAGCGCCTTCAGAGAAATAGACGGTCTCGACTCCACTTGATAGCTCACTAGACACAGAGGAGCTGTCTCCACCTTCGGCACTGCTTCCCCATGTGATCAAGGAGCCGTCTTTTTTCTTAGCCGCCATGACATGTCCGCCAGCAAACACGGTTTCCACGTCCTTGGCGAGTTCGTCAGCCACCGACGAGCTGTCACCGCCAAAAGATTCACGCCCCCACGTGATAACTTGGCCATTATCTTTCAGAGCTGCACATGCCTCTTTGTTGTCAAACACCTGGACAACGCCGCTTTGAAGGTATGGCTCTGCGGTGGAAAACGAAGAGCCCTGATGCGGGTCTAATGACATTGCTGAACCATCCGACTTGATGAACACGAATCCCTTCTGGCAAGGATATATCGAGGTCACATCGGTCAACGTTGTGGTAGGCCAACTCTCGTCCGCGCCAAAGTAATAACTCCATGACACAACTGTGCCGTTGCTCTTCACAGCTGCCATGCCATGCTGGGTGGAGTAGATTGCAACAACGCCTTCCTGCAGTTCAGGTTTGACCTTCTTTTGGAAGGCCGTAGTTTCATCCGCATCGCCCCACACAACCATTTCCCCGCCTTCCTTGAGCCCGGCAAAGCCCCCAAAGGTCGGCGTGACGGAGGTGACTCCTTTGAGGTACTCGTCCTCCTCGAGTGATCCAAGCAGGCCTTCGCCGCCGTAGCCCCATGTGACGACCGAGCCGTCATCCTTGAGAGCAGCGTACGCGTACTCATTGGATACGATGGATACAACGCCGCTGGAAACTTTGTCCACTGGCATAGGCTTGACATCGATTGGAGAGGATGCGTAGCTCGAGTATTCCGATTCCTTCGTTTGCCCAGACTCCTTCGTTTGGACAAACGAAGCAGAGTCCCGCGCATATCCGCCACTTCCGTAGTGAAAATCTTCATCATCTCCGTCGATGTTGCCCCACGTGACAATGGACCCGTCGGTCTTGAGAGCCGCAAAGCTGAACAGTGTGGAGACGATGTCCTTCACTGCCACTTCGTCAGCTTCTCCGCTGTCGTAGGTGTAGCAGCTTAGGTCGTGGTGAACGTAAAACCGGTCGACCGGTCCGGTGCCGGGCTGCTTGTCCCCTTCGAACGAACTTGGCAGATTCTCGGAGTCGTACAGGCACTGGCACACTGCAGGGCTCTTTTTGCTGGTAGGGCGGTGCACGAATGCGAAGGCTTTGCCTTCGTTCACGCTTGAGTCCACGCACATATCCGCGCACTCAAACGCGCTCTCGATGGGGTACTTCTTGCGGCCCTTGTTCTTGAACGTCGTGCGCGAGAAGAACTCCCCAGCCGCGTCCAAGCACATCCCCTCGCCCTTCAGAGTAAACGCGATGCTTCGCGCGTCCAGCTCGGACGCCATCGACGCAGCATCGCTGCTGCGCAGGTTGACGCCATTCACGCTCTTGCTACCGCACGAGAGCGCCAGCAACGCCGCTATTCCAGTCTTCATCCTTCTCGGTCCTCCGTGTTAGTCCTCCCGGCGCTTCCCACTCTTGCAGCTGTTCTCTCTGCTTTTGTCTTTGTCTTTGTCTTTGTCTGCTCTGTCTTTCTTCCCTTGGCTTGTCCTGGGTGTTTCGCGTTTGGTGTCTGCCGATCTCTGATGCATTCCCTCTCTCTCTGTATCTATCGTGTAGACCTACCATGACCTACCTATTCATCTCTTCCTTTCTCTGTTTACTCATGTTTACTCTGTTTACTCTGTTTGGATCGTTCATTATTACCAAGTTGTTATTACGTTCTGAAGACACCACCCCACCACTATGGCAGGGGTTACAGCTGCTCACTGTCGTTCGCTTCCGCTGAATTGTTCAAAAGTGAACAACTTTCGATTGATTGATTGAGAGTTGACTTGATTGATCTCACAGTGTCTCAATTCATTCAATCAGTCAATCTCAATTGATTGAAATCAGTCAAGATTGACATTGTCAATGAATGAATAAATGGCTGTCAGCGGGACTACCTTATCTCATACGACTGACCACCGGCCTATCGCTTGACATATGTGCCCTTAGCACTGGGAGGCTATGCAAGGGGCTAGGAGGAACATAAAAGCCCCGCAATCTTTCTCTTCTCTTCGATCGAGTTTATTTAGCGTTTCGTGTAGGCAGCGGTAGTGTAGCCATCGGTTTATTCGAAACAGCGGGGGAGCCATGAGCTGGCTTAGAAGTGCGCATAGAGTGCGTTAACGAACAAGTAGGATACGAGTATGGATAGGTCGTAGCAGATTTGGGTGGCTGATGGTAGGCCAGCCGAGGTTCGGCGAGAGATGCGTGTGGCTGGCTTCGTGGCGGTGTTTGAATGTTTATAATCTCTGCTTTTTGAAATTCATGAACTTTAAAGGTAGGTTCGTTGCGATAACTCATTCGCCAATTTATCCGGAGCGTTGATCAGTCGTGATTGTGACAATTTACTTGGGCACAGGTTGCACAGGTACTCTGACCGGTCCTGTGTGAGTAAGCAAGTAACTGACCTTCCGAGCGCCACTAGTACTCGCTACACATGTGTAGTAGTAGTACGCATACTCTCCGAACTTCGAACTTGGGAAGCTGTGCCGAGTGAGCAGAGCCCGCGATTAGGCCATCTGGTAGTGAGGCATTAGCTGATCGGGATATTGCTGGTCCACTGAGCGCATGCCTTTCACGCCGAACGTTTGCAATGCAAAATGCAAATGTTAGCAACACGAAAGCCGTGCACAGGTAAGGCAGTTTGACGATTGACTGTGAGTAAATGCACTTGAGAAAGAGAAGAAAAAAAAATCGAAGAACGAGAAGACGGCGAAACAGTCGGCGGAAGTTTTCAAATGATTTCATCTTTTATGCAAGTCAGAAATGTGTGGATTTTACGTTCAGAGATCAAAGGAGCAAATGAGCAACTCTATCTTTTCAGATAGAAAACAGCTAGCAAGCACGAAAGCTGTGAGTGATCGGCGGTAGTATCCATTTAACGAATCTTATTTACCCTTACGAAGAGGCGACGGTAGTATGAAGCTGGGGTAGCGGTGGTAGCGGGACGCGGTAAGAGTACAATCTCTTCAGATTTGAGTACCAAAATTCAAGTAAAGTTGGTCATGCTGACGTAAGCAAGTACTATTGCCGAGAGCGAGGCTAGTGCTTGTTAAATTATGGACTAAGCTGTGCAGAATCCTGTGCTTACGAGTAGGAAAACCTACCTCCATCTTTAAATTCCAATAGATAATCAAGTACTAAGTAAGGACGAACCTCATGACATCAAGGTAGATGACTTTAGGAGAGGAAGGCTAGCTAGAGCATAGAACATGGTAGCAAGTATTCTTAAGGTTGGGTCGACGTATGTCAACGTCAGTAAATTGAATTTTGGATTTTGTAAAGAGTTGAACTTTGCAAAAGCAGTGCAAATGAAAATCGATGCACATTGTCTTCTCAGACCGCGGTTTTGCGCGGACTCTACAAGGTGCGCAAATAGAACCCAAATCCACAAATAACAAAGTGGTTAGATTTCCGATGTCCTTGCGTCTCGCAGCCCTGCCCTGAACCGCGTTGGAAGATTGAAGAGAAGGTTGGCAACGCCGATGTAATGATCGCTGCAAAACTGCGAGTATCTCACGCGCCGGCCCGCCGCTTAAAGCCACGGTCTGTGACAGTGTCGTAAAGGTTGGCGATCATATAGTCGCCCAATGCATTTAGCATCAATATGGCCACCAACATCCGCTCGCAACGCAGTAAAATCCCGGAACCTGGCAAGTTAAAGGCTCTGGGACTTTCCGTTTCATTTCTCTTGACAAGACCGGCCTCTGTGCATAGATGGAGGACGATTGTTACACGACCGGTTCGTCTGAGCGAAGCTCCATTCGAAATCCAGCCCAAAAGCTACGGAGCGTCAGACGAAATGGATGTCCACCTTTGCTTTCGACGACTAAACCATAGTTCGTGACAGTGGTTCTCTTGGCCATAGAGGCGTGCCTCGTGATCGGCAGTTGGCAAACTTAGCTTTGACGCAACAGAACCAGATTAGTCTGTCCGTTCGCCACGCAGGAGCAATCAAAAGATGCCTGCTCGCACGAATGCAAGAGCGTCAGCTTTGCCTTGCGCTTGGCCTTGGCCTTATGCCTGATGTTGCGTACCTGAGAAACTTCCGTCCCTCGGCCTTTCGTCCTTAGGAACTGGATGCCCGCATTGAAAAACGAGTGCGTGTCTCGAATTGCTGCATAATTTTTCTCGGTTTCCTCCATTCGAGATACTAGAAAAACTTCCCCGCCACGATTTCAAAGAGCGCTTACCTTGGACTGCAATTTATCCCGAGCAAGCATCATCGTTGGCTCAATGTTTTTCCTCTAGTCTGGATTCTCTCACCGATCTCGTAGCGTGGGAACTTGCAGGTGGCCCTGCCAAGCTATGCTAAGAGGAAGCCGCGCGGCCATGTGCTGAGCCAGATTCCGCAAGGCTTTTGCGCGCAGCTTCAAATTCGCACCAATTCGCACTTGGCCGACGTCCTGGTCGACCAATTCGAGATTGGTGCCGTTGCTTTATGTCACTTCAAGAAGTTCGAGTTGGTGACTCGTTTGACGCAGCGCATCGTTCCTTTCTTTCTCTTTCAAAGTCATTCCCGCTTTCAACATGACATGGATTCGAAGAATGGCAATGCAATGCCTCGCTGGGACACAATTTTTCCCACTAATTTCCTGCGCTCGCCTGCCTACGCATTGCACCTCATTGCACGGTTGCAGGGTTTTCGTTAACGAACCGTAAGACAAATCCAGCATATCCTAAATATCCAGAATCGGAAATGGAGGCGAGGACGCGGGACGCAAGCTACGATATGCCCAAAGACATGCTCACTGCACATTGCATGGAGGAAAGAAAGCTAAGGAAAAAAGACAAGATCCTTTCAACTGCAACTTTCAAGAACAGTAACTTTTGTTTATTTCATGTACACAGTTTACTCATTTTGACATGACAAGTCTATTGTGTTGACAAAATCATGGCCCACGCCCAGTTCCCGCTCTACCCAGTTCCATAATACTTCTTACCATCCAAATCTTCTACCGGAGATTATAGTCAGTATCTTAGCTCCAGACCGAGGGTACACACCTTTGCGTGCGGGTTCTTAGGCATTGTGATAGGAGTCTGGGTAGAGCCATGCAGTGGGAAGTCTACCACTGCTGTTGATAGTGGCTAGCTTAAGCCATTTAAGTGCCAGTAGGGTCCGAGGTGAGTGTCGTTGAACAATTTTGGTCTCGTGAGAGTGTTTTTCGATCGATTGATTCAAGAAAGGTTTTGTCTGCCGTGCTTTGAGCTCAGAATCATCGTGGCTTTCTCTCTCTCTCCCTCTCTCTTTCTTTTCTTCTCTGTCTGCCGTGGTTTCTTTTTTTTTTTTAGCTGTCTCGGATTTTGAGGTTGCAGTGAGTCCATCAGTCGACCTCGGTGGGGCGGTGCGCTTGAGGTGGTTTTCTAAACTGGGTAGCCATTTATGGGCGCAAGCCAAGCCGACTGCAAGGGCCATATACTTTGCTTTCCACTGGCCGACTCCAATGCATAGAGAGCGAAGATAGCAGAGGAGCTGGAAAGGGTCGTGTGCTACACGGCAGCCACCATCATCTTGCTCGGAACTGACCGTTGCCAAGAAGAAATCCCGACTTAACACAAAGCTCTGCTGCGTTCATCGTTTCCCGCGCCTATGCTTGAATCGCTGACGTGTGAGTCAGGAAAAGATTGGCACAGGTCTAGTCACTAGATTTTTTCTTCATATATATGACATTGACATGTGATTTAAAAACCAAATAAGACATTCGAATCACAGGCTGGGCGCAGAAATTGGCAATTATTGGAAAGCTTACTGTAGCGCCGATACAACACACAAACTGCCAAGAAATGTTTTTGTCTCCTCACCAGCGGCGCAGGCAGAAAACGTAATATTCGATCGTGCCAAGATTTAAGCCTTGGTATGACTTGGGTCTAAATTCCCACGAAAACATCCCTCCCCCGAGCAACCGAATGAGCGAGTGAAAAAGTGTTCCCAGAGCAGAACTTAGCGGACGGCATGTGTGTGCATACACAGAAACAGTCGAAACCGACCGTGACCGACGTTGCCGACCTTAGAGCGAATTGCCCCCGACAGCGCTAGGGACACACTTTGCCACGATAGTTCGAAGTGTCGTGAGGCCCTGAAATCTACAGTGGTCGTGTCTCTTACGGAAGGATAAGAAGCCCTTGGCGAGCTCTGTGATCGCTCACAAAGCTTTTGCAAGCCAGACTGAAGGTTAACCCAAAGCCTCTTCCATTGCCCCCGCCCCCACCCCCTCCGTCTGCCTTCTTCCAACCTCCCCCGGCTGCCTGCTTTGATCGTACTCAACGTGGGGCGCGGTGCCCTTGCTATGCGAGGGTTTGGCTGCGTGTTTGTGTCTCCTGGCGCATATCCTCTCTTTCGAATCGAGGCGGCGGGTCTCGAGCAATGCTGAAGGGTGCAAAGAAGATGCCCGCGAGGAGCTGGTCACATCGAAAGTGCTGTGGGATGCAGTCAATATTCGTTGCCGTTTGCGTGCTCGCAAGCTGCTTGGCCTCAGCGCTAGGGCAGAGCGCAAACCAGCAGCCGAGAGAGCTTCTTGCCAATGCGGCGATCTCCGCCACAAATTTGTACCAGTGGGTGGCGTCTTTACAGGTCCTGGACGACGAAGAATACAAGCATGTGTGCACCGGGGCACTTGTGGACGCAGACTTTGTCATCACCAGCGCAGCTTGCTTGACGGGTCGCACAATTGCCCGCGTTGTTGTCGGCCAGCATGATCTGTCAAAATCCGTGACCGTCTCGTCGACAGTAAAGTCCACAAAAGTGCATACTAGTGCTTCGGGTATCGCAGACGACATTGCAGTGCTTGAACTGCAGAAATCCCTGAATTCGATTTCTCCAGTCAGTGTCGCGAGAACTACAGGCCAAGAGTCCTCCGGAACCAGCCTTGAGGTCATTGGGTGGGCTGCAAAGGACGTTGCCGCTCCTTTGACATTGCCCGACGCAAGTGTCAGACGCGGGGCTTCCGTTGTTGTGTACTCGATGGGCGTTTGCTCTTCTCTCTTTACCGGGGCCATCTTTAGCAAGAATATCTGCGCTGGGGTCGGTGGCAGCGATGAAGATGCGGATGTGTGTGATGGCGACGGAGGGGCTCCATTATTTCATGCCAACGAGGACGGAACGCAAACCCTCATCGGGGTGCTCAGCTCACACAGAGGATGCGGGCAAACGCAGTACAAGGGAGTCTTTGCGCGTCTTTCAAAGTACTCCTCGTTCTTAGACGACATTTTACCGACACCATCACCGACAAAAGCACCAAGCAAGTCGCCAACAAAATACCCCACGAAATCGCCAACGGTGTCACCGACCGTCTCTCCGACAAAGTCGCCGACCCAAAGTCCGACCACATCACCAACACTATCTCCAACCGACGCTCCAACTTTGCAACCAACTACGTCGCCCACTGTATCACCGACAGCATCCCCAACAGAAACTGCAGTGGTAGTTTTCATGAGCAGCATTCCGGGGGGATTTTATACTCTCGGTGGAGCTGCTGCTGCTGTTCTCCTCATCGCTGGCGTCGTTGTTTTTCGCAGGAGGAGCGGGGGATCCGGTGGCAACGTATATCGCGCGAACAAAGTCAATGGTACGTATTGGAGCCAGCGGTCGAGCACAATAGATAGCTTCTCGTCTTCTGGGTTTGATCACGAAGGATCTGCGAAAAATCCCTTGTACGGCGTTTATGGCGTCCCTCCTCCAAGCTCCGTGGGCGAGCAGAACATCCAGCCTCAGCCGATGAGCGCAGCCAGACGAGAGTCGCCGACATATCCCGACCCAAAACCCCCTGTATCTCTTCCAGCCACTTCGTACGGGGCGCCCGCTCAAACATCGAGAACGGCGATGTCTTCATTCCGATGGGCGTCATCGAGCACGTTCAAATCCTTGAGCAACTCTTTGCCGAGGTCTTGGAGGAAGAGTGAAGCAGCGGGAAAATTTGTCGAGTCTAGTGATCCGGAGAACCCAGCATCTCAAGATGCGAATAACGCAAGCTGGAGGAATCGGCAGAGCTCAAGCGCAACTAGTACGGACATGCACAGCGCTCCGATAGTGCCAGATGCATCGTTTCGGCTAGGAAAGGGCAAAAGCACAAACAGATTGTCTACTGCTAGCACCGACACCTTCAAGAGCTACAGAAACAGCGCGCCTGCAACCAAGCCCAAGAAGCCGGCGCCACCTCCTGGGCGCAAATCTGAAAGCTCCGTGAGCAAGACAAATTCTCTGTCCTCGAATGCCTCTTCGGCAGTCACGAAAGCGTCTTCAATCCGGGCGCGGTTCGAGGAGAAATCCCGAAATTCGGGCTCCAGCTCGTCGAGCCGACCTGCCGGTAGCTCTTCGCGGAAAGGTTCCGATGCTTCTCGCCCCAGCAGCAACGCGGAAGCAGCTCTTGGCCCAAAGAAGCAAGGTTCGAGGAGGGGGAATCTCCCGAGCAAGATACCAGTCTACGACAAGCGCGTCAGCGAGATCATCTAGACTCCCGGACCTTTGCGCCGCCGCTTTTGTTTTCATTTGACATTTATCGTAACATACCACTTCCATTTTTTTAATTATTTTCTACTTTCGTTCTAAATGCAATTCACAATTCCAGCTTTCCATCCGAACTCTTCCTTGTTTTCTCTCCAGAACCCTTTTGCGCCAGAACAACATAGTGCCAATTCCCGCATACTCCCGCATACTCCCGCAGCTGACGATCTGGAAGCAACTCACACGCAGATATGAAAGACACAGGCACTTTTGAGACAAAGACGTTTTCAATACCAAGACATTCATAAAAGACAAAGACACTTTCAGTACAAAGAAGACCCTTAAGACAAAGACCCCCCATGTCGCATTCCATCCCGGCGACCTTCAACTTTCCCACTCTCCAACGAAACAAACCAAACAAACCAAACTAACTAAAACGAAACAAACACAACAAACTAAACAAACACTTCTTAACTTTAAAGTTCACTCAGTCTACCTACCAGCCAAACCGCCTTCTTCCCTCTTCGCGGACCGCCAGTTCTCCCAGCGAACAAAACCGTCTTCCCCTCGCGGCCCATTCGACTCGGAGTAATTTCCCCACTCACAAATACTCACAACACGCACTCCCCCTCCTACATACTCCTATCCCAAACTACTCCGCACTGCTACCCCAATCCCTAACCCAGCGCTAGCACCCGCGAGCCGGGCGAGAAAAGGAGTGAAAAAGTGAAGCGCTTGTGAGGGCAGACCCCAAACTTTGGCAAGGGAAGACATTTGGCGAAGTACAAGCGGGCGACAAAAGGGCCGGGAAAGGAAGGAGGAAAGCGAGCGAGTAAGCAAGTAAGCAAGTAAGGAGGATGTGCCATCAGGTCAAGTGCGGCAAGTGCGGCAAGCCAACGTGGGCTGGGTGCGGGATGCACGTGGAGAGTGAGTTGTATATGATGATGATATGTTATTGTGATGATTGTGATGATTATGATGATGATGGCGATGATGTTGTGCAAATGCTGACGTGTGGGCGGATTGAATCGTGTGAACAGGCGCGCTTGCGAATGTGCCGAAGGATCAGAGGTGCGAGTGCCCGAGGTCGTCCGGGTGCACTGTGCAGTAGAACAGTGAGGTGAAGTGGGGTGGCCACGCCGACCACGGGCTCGTTTGGCGAGAAGGGGGATTGGACCTCGGAGTCGGGGAACTCGTTCATGTAATGCTCTCGTTACTTCTATAATCGTTACTTTTATAACCATTCGTTTTTCGTTTCTTTTTTTGTTTTTGGTTCATTTTGAAAAACATGAAAGAAAGTATGGATGGATCCTTGTTCGGTTGCGATGATGCTCGTGACGTGCACTGGCACGAGGACGAGATTAAAACCGAGCGCTAGCTAGCTTGTCTGCGTTGTATGTGCTGTCTGCTTCAGCAACAATTCGCGCCTAATTCCCAAGAGCGAAAGAGGCAGCACTGAGCAGGTCTTACAAGTGGACTTGACTAACGGATGAGCGTTCGGGGCATCTTCTCCGCTCGGAGATCGAAAGGTAAAGTTGTTATCCTCCAGTGGATAGGGCAAGCTGACACCTTCTTTCAGCTCCAGGTTCATCACAAATTCGACATTTTTCTTCCGACTATAGGCAGGTAAAAAGAGGTGAAACGGGAGCATGGTGGCATCATCTGGATCCCCATTCTCCTCCAGCATGGCCTCTTCGCCTTGGCCATCTATCACACGAGGGACAAGCGTTGACCCAGCCGAGCCAATCGAACCAAGACTGATTTGGCGTTGCAGAGAAACGAAACTTCGCTTCGCGCGCGGGGAGTCGACCCGGGAGCTTCGAGTCGTCTCTGGGGCCGAGCAGTTGTTCTGCTCTACCTCCGAACTCTTGCGACTCTTTGCTTTCTTTTTAGACTCCTTCGTCTCATCATCCTGCTGAAGCGAGTCACTCTCCTCAATGACACACAGAAACGCATTGAAATCTAATTCCCCTTCCTCATTGCTGTGCTTCATCACGAGCTTCTTGAGCTGTCCGAACGACTTCTTCAGGCCCACCAACTTGAGCGCTATGGCGATTTCTCCAAAGTCCAGCGCGCCGCTGCCATCCTCATCCAGCAAGCGGAACAGCTTTTGGTACATCTCCTTCTCCTCTGCTGAAACCTTGGCAGTCTTCTTTTTCCCACGCACACTAAGCCAGTCGCTCACTTTGGCCAAGTACAGCTCCCTCTCGTACCCCTTCAACTCCTTGGTGACCGCCCGCTTGCACACGCACGAGATTGCCGTGCCGCACAACTTGCATGCGCGCTCGAGCGCTGCACTGTGCCGCTCCTCGCCCATCTTCGCCGCGCGCTTCGCGCGCTCCCCGTTTCCCATCGCACACGCAGCGTCCGGGGGCGCTACGCTCTGCTCCACCAATTCTGAAACCCCCATCTTCTTCATCGAGGGGCGATTTCGCCGGCCCACTCTCGGCATGGACTGTGTCTTTCCCGCGCTCATCGGCGCAACTTGCTCCAGCAGGCTGAGAATGTCCTCGCGGGGCCGCCGGGAAGCGCCATCTTCGCAGCTATGCCCAGTCTCCATCCGGGCCCATTCCTAAACCAACAAACGAAGTGAAGCGAAGCGGAACGAAACTCTGTCTCGCGCCCTTCGTCCTCGCAAACACTGCCAACGCCTGACCTTGACCTTGACTTCGTCCTTGAGTTAGTCCTTGACCTTGACGCTCTTCGATCTTGTCTCCTGCTGCGTCTCGCCAACCTGTCCACGCTCGCGAGACTGCAGTGCTTCAAAGCTCTGTCTCCCACGTCACTGTCCCATCACACCTTCTCTCCGATCTCTCCGATCTCCCATTTCACATCATCTTCCATCTTAACAATCCTACCAGTTCAAAAAAACATCTTTTCAATCTTGATTTTAATTGACGAGACATACTTGGGTTACTTCTTCTTCGCCTTCATTACCTCTCCGCCTTAGTCGCCACGCTACTGAGCGGTTAGGTAAAATGATAATACAAAATTGGTGCACACCTTCCGCGCGAAAAAAGTCCGCGCCGCATAGGAGTAGGTAGTAATGGGGATAGGGTTAGTTAGCGTGATGACTAAGGTTGGTGGTAGTTGGGGCTTATCTTTCTGTTAGGTATGTACAGTACGAGTCGTGAGTGGGGTATTCGCTATTCGCATGTCCATGTTTATGATATGGTATTTTTGATTTGGGAGAACTACGAAACCAAAAGGAGGGAGAGCAAGTGGCGGCGGGGTGATTCGCAGATGAGTGAAGACGTGGATCTGACTGTGCATGTGAATGCGGAAATTGTGAAGGACTCTTGCACGAGATTTGAATGCACGGGCTTGTCGAATATTTGTGCGTGGTTGGGCCGCCCGAAACTGCCTGCGTTTTCCAGCTGACCACGCGCCGGAGGTAGCCGAGGGTGTATCTCGCGGCCCTCGCCAGTCTTTGGTTTGCTGCGGGGGGATGAGATCTCAAGAGGTTGTGGACAAACTCGAGCAGCGGCTCTTGTGCCAGCATGCGAGCGAGGCGCGGGCGGTTGCTGAAAAGATTCTCGCAGGGAAGAAGGTGAAGGCAATGGATTGGGGCGCGTTGAAGCGTGTTCAGCGGACCAGGGAGCGAAATGCGAGGCAGTTTGACACACTGCCAGGACCAGGCCATTATCATAACGAAAAGGCGCTTCAAAGCCACTCGGGAACAGTCAAGTTCATGAGAGACAAAGGCTTCAATAAATTATACGTGCGCGATGGCGGTTACAAACGCGATATGAGAGCCTCTCATTGCCACTACTCTTCGCTTGGCAAGCAAGTACTGTCGAACCATCGCAGCCTGTCCCACACAAGCGCCAATATATATGCGGCGCAAGAAGGAATGTCACAACGGAGGAAATAAATGAGCCAACTCGTTGTTATTAAAATACATTCAACTTTGTGATCGATAATTGAATTGAGATTGTTGTTAGCAGCAGATCACAAAACGTCGAATCCGCCTAGATATTCACCGCGAAAGTGCGAATTCGATTGCATATATTGTTGGGGTAGAAAGGGGGCGGGGCGGGGAGGGAGAGCGAGCGACAACGACCAAGTGTAGCGAATTACGTCTGCTCAACGAGGGTCCGGTTGTTTATAAAGGTCACCTCTTGCTGTTTGACCCCGCAAAAAGCCACAGTAGCCCCCGCAGCGAGGTCTTCTTCAGGAGAAAATAGAATTGTCTGCGGGAGTTTGTTGCGAGTGTTTTTCGGGCAAGGCGCGAGCTCTCCACAGAATATGATCAAACTGTCCATGAAGATGGCCACCTCTTTCGCTCCACGCATCGGAGACTTGGAATAGTTCCAGATTTTGATCATCGACAAGATTACGGGCTCATCAAAAGTAATATACACGCGATTGCAAGCACAAAGCCGCTCCACCCAGGCTTTGCCAGTTACCAGATTCGGCTCAGTACGGCTTTCACCAGGCGACTTGCCTTTCACGAGCACCTTGCCATTGAGATGATTGTCAATGGCCAGTCTTTGGCCGGCGCCGTCGTACAGCTCAATTTTGTCAAGACCGACATACGAATGGTCCCCATGTGTACCATGCAAGTCAAAGCGAATCGTGTGACCGCAAGGATACATCGGGGGTTCCCAGTCCTGCTCTACAATTGCGTGCCAGCTATTTGCATCTGGAAGGACTCTGGGTCGAGCAATCTCGCGAAACCCGTGGCCGCCGCCCCACCGGAGAGAGTCAGAGCAGGTGCTCTCCGGGCTTTTGGGGGTGGAGTCCTGTGGCTCAAGGGAAGTTCCAAAAAGTATTGTTTGGCCAAAGTCAACCTCATCGGTTCCCGTCGCTCTCCGGATGAGCAAACCCGTCGGTGGGGAGAGTGATGCTCCGTCAAGCGAGACATGCGCTATCCTGGCACCCCGACGCGTGTCCTCTGTGTTTTTGTTGTAGTTCCAGATTCGCAAGCCAGCTAGTTCAAAGTCGTCTCTCCCAAGGTCAATCTCAAGGAGGTGATCGTCGCATGGATTAAATTCGATTAGCCACATGTGATGCTCGCTGCACGTGCAGTTCCGGCCGTCAATGAGCTTATCAAGCGTGCGCGGGTCTCCGTGATGCCCCTTGACATTAATATCACTTGGGTTTGCCCGCATCTGCTTCATCGACGGGTACAACTCTGTCAGTTTCCCCAAGCCATCGTACACCAGCAGGGCTAGCCCGCTTAGGCCCATATAATAGATGTCCCCCCATGTTTCCGTGAAATTGATGCGCAGCAAACGGCCGCTCGGAATTCTTTGTCGCTGGAGAGAACTGTCAACGGTGCTCGCGCTTGAGACTGTACATTGGCCGTACTCGCTGCTGTTGAGCCCTGCCGCAGCAAAGTGCATGGTCATTGCTTCCAAAGCATCAGGTGGTCCCCATTTTTTTACTGGTGCGCTTTCTGACGTTCCTCCTTCGTCAATGTCAACGCACAACGCCCCGGGGCTTTGAGACCCCGTGGCCGATGATATTGGCGGAAGCTCATGTGGAGGGTAGTTCAAAAGAGTCTTCCCCTGGTACTCATCGTCGCTCTGCCGGGCAGAGGATGGGGATTCTTCCCCTTCTTGACTCACGAGAGACCTACTTGCAGAGACGCTTTGAAAGGACTCCGACACCTCTGAAGGACAGGCAGATGACAGAGAAGGCAAGCTTTCTTCTGCGCCAGGGACACCATACCTTGTTGGCGAGATCGGGGAGATTAAATTCTGCGATATAGGCTTCGCAGGTGAAGCTCGAGCTACCACTTTGTTCTCGTGTCCAAGCGCCTTTTTGGGGTATATTGGCGACACCCTAGTTTGCACTGGAGCCGACTGCAACCAAAATGGAACTGGCTTGGTGTCACTGCTACCAGCCAAAGAATCGACGGTCAAGTGACGATTGGGGCTCTCCTGCGATTTTGCAGTCTTCAGCCACGGTTCGCTTCGGCTCGTCAGAACCTCTTGGTCGTTCCTTGTTCTTGCGAGAGCACCTGGCAGGCCTGGAAGAGGTTCCGACGCAGCTTCCCTGAGTCTCGCTGAAACCACTTCCTTACCTTGGTTACTGGCCCTATCCTTCTTTGAGTGAGTGGCCCGCGGGAGAGAGCTGGTTTGCAAGACTGGCAAGAGTCCGTCAAAAGAGCTGCTGCTTTTCTCCTCGCCCTTCTCCTCTTCCTCCTTTTGGTTTGAAGCATGTCGGGCGGGAGGGTAGGATAAGCCCCGCTCCAAGTCTTTGAAGGATGCTTTCTCGCCGAGAATCTCCTTCCCAAGGTGGCTGGACCTTGACGACGATTGAGAAGTCTTTGAGGCTTTTGACCGCGGGCTTGCGTCTTGCTGCGATTGGCTGTAAGCGGATAGAGAACTGTTCTCCAAGTCCAAATTTCCACTCCGATCGAAAATGGGGCTCTTTGACTCCTCGTGGAGGTCTATTCGAAACACTGGTTCGGTGACCTTACCCCACGTTTTTCTGCTTGACCGGCGAGAGCCGCCTCCGGATCCATCCAGAGACGACCCAGCACTTGCGCCTCCAAATGATTGTTTCCGTGGTTTTGTCCGGGTCGGCCGGTCTACGCCGTTCACGCCGCTGGAACTCCGTCGATTCTCATCCACGCCATAATCGGCATTTGCAGACTCTTTCCTCCGCTGTCTGCGAAGCTTCGTCTTCTCTTCGTTGGCGCCGCTAAAATGGGTCACAAAACCCTTTTCCAGATTAATCCGTCGACGCTCTTCAGCATACATTTTGCTCTCGGCCTCCAGCCGACGGTTACGATTCTTTTCTTCCAGAGACCGCAAGTACTGCTGCACCTGGTCGTTGACAGACGCCGATGAAGACATCGCGAACCAGCGTCAACCCCGAACCATACACCAGTAGCCAAGCACTCTGCCAAAAGGCTCGACTAGATACTAGATTCAGATCACCACGCCGCAATTCCGCAATTCCGCAATTCCCGGCAACCGAAAACTCGAGTTATGTCCAAAGCAAAACTCGGCTTGAAAAGAAATTTCACCCCAAAAGACTCGCTTCCACAATAACAAAATAACAAAAATCAACCCCGTTATAGTGCGAATCGCCCGCGCTCTTCTCGCACACAATTTGCAATGAAACACGCCAAAATCTTCGCCAAAGCCACGAACGACCACCGCGCAACGTAGTACGCGCGTACGCACCGCAAAAGGGCGGAATGACCGCTCAGTCAATCTATTACAGATACAGAGAACGAACGTCCAAGCAAGAACCCGCCCGCGCCGAGAACCCGGATCTCTCTCTCTCTCTCTCTCTCTCTCTGTCTGTCTCTCTCTTGTCGTGCGCGGCCGGTTCCCGTCCCAAGCGGTGCGCGCGTCCCAGTCTGCTACGAAACTTGGCGATGGACTTCCCCGCGCGCTTCGCGTGGCGTTCCCCCCTTTTTTTTTGAGCGATTTTTTTCCCCTTTTCTCTCTCTCTCTCTCTCTCTCTCTGTGTATTTTTTTGGTTTTTTGTTTTGCTGCTGTTGGAGAAAGGGCAGAATCGCTTTCCGGACAGTATTCGCGCCGTTTGCCGCCGTTCAGACGTTTCCGTTAGCCAGCCGCTCAGCGTTTCGCTCGGTGGGGTAACAGTCGCTATAGTAAATGGTTAGTAATCGGCTACGAGGCCTGCCGCAGCTTGTGAGGGGCGCACGCAGCGCTGAGGATTGCGACAAATTTCTGTCCCTCTGCCATCGCTCTAAAGCGACTCCTACACGATTCGAATAGTACCGTGGAATAAGAGTGCCATAGAATGCATTAATAGTAAAGGCAAAACATATATTATTAGCAAGCAATAGGCTCTAGCTAGCGGTGGGTTGAATAAATATCTGTGTAGTACTATCGTACGAGAACAAGAGTTGATGAGTATTTCAATTGCAGACGCATAATAGTCCCACATAATCGAGTTAATAATAGTTACGAGCAAATACGGCTTGGGAGGCAATCTATCAGAGGACTTGGACGTTGACGGTGAACACAGAGTTGACTCGGATGGTCAACAACTAACCAAAAATGAATCGAATGCCATTCACATGGTCGTCAAAGTGCGCAATGCGACATAATGCGACTGGCGATGCTTGCTATGGAAAACACAAAACTCTTCACGAATCGCACCACTGAGTTTCTGGCATATGCCGTGAGTTCCTACTCGGCTTGGAATCACTCGAAGGATCAGGATTTTTTCGAAGCACTGTAACACTGTCCAGCCTCAGAAGATTCTTTACGGGGCCGGCAATCTTACTGTCTTGCAATGTCTTGCATTTGATTTTACAACATTGTGCGGTAGTGGTGTTCACTGAAGCCGCTTCTGCACAGATGTCTCATCTCTGACGGCTTTTGTTCGATGAAACCGGCGAGTATAAAGTGGGCGACAGTTGCAGCACGTTGGCCCGGTCCCCGAAAAAGTAGACTTGCGAATGTTTAAAAACAGCAAAGGTAAGCTCTCAAAAATAAAAATAAAAAAGCAAAAAAGAGTGAGCTATCTAACGCCGGGAGACATGACCACGGAAAGACTCCATAGCGGCGATCCTCCACGACTTATCGAGCTGGAATAGGAGAGGTAAGCTCTCTTTAAAAATATCAAGCGTGGGGTCGAGCTGGCGGCCCAGGCCTTCCAAGACAATGATGCTCAGAATCAAGTTGGTAAAGCTGGGGTCGACAGGAACCTTGTAATTGTGTACAAGAGCAAGAACTTGCTCCAATACTCCGCCAATTTGAACTCGGTCCAGGCGAAAGGAGTTCAGCTTCACGGAGGAAACCACGTGCTCAATGCCATCGATAAAGCCATTCGGATCAGTGCAACGCTCAAGCCGACTCTTGGGCTGGCGCTCAATCATCAGCTCCCCTGCCAGACGGCCGTTTCCGGTCGCGACCGCGGCGAACAGGTCCACAAAGTTACGCTGGTTGAGTGTGCTCAAAGACGTAGTCAGCCCGACATCGATGAGGGTGAGACCTTCGACGACGGCATTAGGGTCGTTCAGGCTGGTTCCGCCACGCATACGTACCAAGATATTCCCTGGATGCATGTCTGAGTGGCAAAAGTTATCAATCAAAACCATCTTTAGGAAAGCTCTTACCCCAATTGAGCCAATTTGGTGACGAAGCCTGGCGTCACCCATGCGCTGTTCCAGAACGCGGGTGAGCGGGATTCCTTCCTCTAATGTTTCTACCAAGACCTGTCCATTTTCTGAAGCGAACAGAGCGTCCGGGAAGCGTACTTTGATAGACGAGCTTTCAAAGTTTTTTTGAAAACGCTGCAAATTGGCAGCCTCGAGCCTGAAGTCAATCTGCGAGCGCATAAAGCCGCTGAACAGCTCCACAGACTCTTGCACGCTAACCAGGTCCATGAGGGCGGCGAGCTTCTTTGGGAGACAGTTGTTGAGCACCCACAAGGCGTTGTGAATCAGGGACAGGTCTTGCTCAATTAGCGCCTGCACTCCTTCTCGCTGCACTTTGACTGCGACCCACGTATTGCCGGACCGCATCTGCGCTTTGTGAACTTGCGCGATGCACCCTGCTCCGATTGGCTCGCGCTCAAACACTGCAAACATTTCGCCCACTGCGGTGCCGCCCAGAGCGCGCTGTAAAGTGCGTTCGGTTCGCCGCCACGATTCAAAGTCCACCCGATCCTGCAGACTGTGAAGAGCTCGGCGCAGACGCTCGCTAAAGAGGTCTGCTCTGGTACAGGCCCACTGCCCCAGCTTGACGTACATTGGCCCGGCCCTTTGCACGCATCTAGCAAACAATCGAAGATACCAGTCCCCGCCGTCCGTTTGCAAAGAGTCCGGAGCAATCCACCAAACTGGAAACAGGACAACGCACGGCGAAAAGATTCCCAAAAGCTGCAATGCGCGTACAAAGTCCAGCCAGAACCGCCTGGCGCGGCCCGCGAGTCGTCGCAGAGCAGGATATGCACCTGTGTCACACATCAAAACCTGGCGTCGCGGGGCAGTCACTTCTGAATTCTCTTCACAATCCTCACTTTCATCTGCGTGCCCACTCCTCTCTTGTCCAGCGATTCGCGCCTCCTTTTGCCCCACAGAAACAGCTGCATTCTCCACATCTTCATCTTCATCTTCATCTTCATTTTCATCTTCATCTTCACATACATTCTCCGCACTTTCTTCGCAGCGCCTCTCAGAATCTTGCCTGGCATTCCCACCGTTGCTCGACACAGAGAGCGCCGACCCTTGCCCGTGCACACCTTCGCTGTGTGTCCCCGGGGACACATTCCGCGATTCACATTCAGCTCGGCCAGTCCCCGCCGTCCGCCGGCGCGCATCAAATCCCTCTTCCCCAACAATAGCAACAACATCTTGGACCGCTTTCCTCACAGACGCAATCCAGCTGCTCGTCCGGTCCAGGCCCAGGTCCCCCCACAGTAAGTAATTCTGCGAATCACGCTGCGATGTACAGTCCGGAGCAGGCTCGCACGCGGCGGCCCTCACAGCGGCGAGGGTGGTGGCGCCGACGCCCAGCCCCACGCGCAGCAGGGTGGGAACAAAGGAAGGTTCGCCCCGCGCGGCCGCGCGCCCCCCGCCCACGCGCCGCCTGTGCGCTGAGGCGGATATGATTCTGCGATGTGCAGAGAGGACGGTGGCGCGCATACTTTTTTCTTTTGATTTTTTTTCCCCGACTTTTGGAGCGCCTCGGCTTCAGCAGGGGAAACGCGACCTGCGCGGGACGTCTCGGTGCGGATTTCGCGCTCAGCTTCTTCGCGACTTAGAATGACTTAGACAAGTACCTTAGTCCCAGGGGAGCGCATAGATACTAGTGCCGGTACCAGTAACTACCAGTACGAACTTTAGTGATATAGTAGCCAGAGTAGCGAGCTAGCTAGCAGGTTGTTTGAGAACACTCGTAGTACTCGTGCAATTCGTCCGGTTCTTCTCGCGAGAACCCGGATTCCGGTTCTCCATGCGAGAACCGGCGATCTCCAGCGATCTGGTTCTTTCCTAGATTATTCCAAATGAATTGTGGTTCTCCATCGCCTAAGACACCCTCGATTACTCGCTTCACTATGAACTGACTACGATAAAACCTAGCCTCCCGGCTCAGCCACACACTCCAGGCAGGGCAAAGAGGCATACTCACAAAAGGCCGATATCGTACAGTCCTATAGTCCCACTGCAGAAGGCAGTAGGAGCCAGGTGCGGGGAGACGAGGCCAATGTACCGGTGCGGGATCTGAGTAGGTTTCCAATTTGAATTTGAATTTGAATTTGACTTTGAAGTTGCTGTTGTTGTTGTTGTTGTTGATGTTGAAGGAGAAGGGTTAGTCGTGCGAAGCCACAGACAGATTGAGCCCGGGCTCCAGATGCTGAGGTGTTGGGTCTGCGTTTTGGCTGGTTTATGTTGTTACAACATGTTGTCTTGAATGTGAAGGCGATTCACTCACCTTCCGTTGTCGGTGGGAATGTATAGTTGTTTTGGAGCTTGGACGAACATAGAGCTTTGTAAGTACGTGAACATTTTCGTCACGAGGGAGATTCGAGATTGGGGCTAGGAAAAATGGAGGTTGTTCAGGACGAGCTGGACGCCAGAGTGGCTGGTTATATGGCCATGGCCATGTGCAGAACCGGGCTTGAAGGTGCCGTTATCCAACGAGATGGTGGAAACTTGACGGCGGGGTCGACTTCATCAGATTCCGAAGCGAAGAAGAAGGCTAGTGTCCCGGTGCAGAAGAAGAAACAGGAGAAGAGCAGCGCCAAGACGGAAATGGAATTGAACGTGCTGACTGGTAGACCCACTCGGGAGATGGAGAAGTTTCGAGCAAAGTGGAAGCCACTGGCGGATGAGGAAGGCGAGTGGGCGAAGGAGCAGCTCGCAAAGATTGCGAATGTGAGGCTCGGCGCCATCGCGTGCTTGAGAGAAAGCAACGCCAGACGCAAAGCGGCGCTCACGATGTTGGTGGCCGACAAGTACCTTGGTGGAGAGCTGGGCTTCGAGGATGATGGGACCGACCAGACGCCACCTGACGAACCCCCTAGAGAGGTGATCACGGTGGACCCGCGCAAGGTCCCCAAGCGCGGGAAAGGAGGCTCTCTCACGAACCGCATCAAACTTGTACATTCTCTTGCTCACATCGAGTCCGTTGCCATTGACCTTTCGTGGGATATGGTTGCCCGATTTGGGTACCGTTGCGATGATCACCAGTTCCCCAAAGAGTTTTTCGACGACTGGGTGAACGTTGCGTACGACGAGGCCATTCACCACTTGATGTGGGAGAGCCGTCTCTTGGAGCTTGGCAGCTTCTATGGCGAGATGCCGACTCACTCCGGGCTCTGGGATTCTGCGCAAAAGACAGCAAACTTGGTGGTCGACCGCTTGGCAATCGAGCACATGGTTCTCGAAGCACGCGGCCTGGACGTTGCGCCGAAAACATTCAAGAAGTTTATTGACTGCGATGATGTGGAGAGTGCAAAGATGCTGGAGGCAATTTACACGGAGGAGATCATTCACGTCAAGAATGGTGTAGATTGGTTCAAATTCGTCTACGAGCAACAGGGAAAGGACACTGCGACCCTTGAGTCAGAGTTTCATCGTATTGTGGACGAAAAGCTCGTCGGCAAAATTAAGCCTCCTTTCAACGAGGTGGCCCGCCAACTTGCAGGAATGGATCGCAAGTTTTATGCCATGGAGGAACTGAAAAGATAGGTCATGAAGTGCCTCAAGCTAGAAACACTGTGCTGTTCGAGATTCCCTCAAACGGTGAACATCATTGACCAGGCTTGTAAAGAGAGAAAATGAAAACACTTGAGAATGCCAAATGCGTATCTCTGAGGGAGGCTCATCTGGCCAACGGAACTGCAAAACAAGAAAGAAAAGTGTTTTCTATTTTTTTTTACTCACGAATTGGTCACAAAGTACAGCGGTTGCAGCAAAATTTCCCATCACCGAAGGGCCGATGACATTCCACTTATGCGAACTCAGTCGCTCTCAGTTTTGAGTTTCTTCACGTTTGCCTCATCTCCATCCTTTTTCTCATCAGACGACTCAAGCGGTCGCTTTCTGGATTCGTTCTCTTGTGCCAGTTTAGCTTTAAAATTCTCTAGATGTTTGTCAAATGCGGCCCGGCGCAAGTGCGGGACCTTGAGCGCAGAGAATTCGGGCTCCTTTGACAGTTTCTCCTGTGCAGCGTCCCAGGTCAGGTCCGCGTGCTGAGGCTTGCAGATGAGATCGACCAGCATTTCCTCAAAATCTTGAACCCTTTTCTTGATTCGCTTGCTGTACTCTGCCAGCAACTTTTTAAACGCGTGGGCCTGAACGCCCCGGTCAAACTTGCCTGTTATCTCAGCTCGCGCTTCTGGATGAATTTTCTCCAGCAATTCGCCCAATGTGCTCACGTTCTCCTCACTCTTTACAGGATCAAAGTCAATCGCCAAAGGGATCCCGTCTTGTTTAACCTCGGCCTTTAGCAATTTGCGACAAGCGTCTGATTGGTCCAGTAAGTCGTCAACGACTCGATTCGCCTCGTCCTCGAGCAACAGGAGGATCTGGAGCGTGGCGACGGGCAGTCCCTCAGCCTCCGGCTTTTCCTTCTCAACTTGCAAGCGAGTTCCGAGAATGCCGTCAAGCGTCTCGCTAAATTCGGGCTTGGATATTTCGGCCTCCATCTCAGTGTACCACCTTTCCTCGCGAAATCGCGCGACAACATCAGTTGGAGAAGCGGTCCAGAATGCCCGGAACGAACTTGGCAGACCGCTCTCAGAGCTCCGTAGCATCTTTTCAAACGATTCGTTCAATTCGTCTACCAAATCTTTCAAGCGGTCTTTCAACAACGCTGCGGCCTTGGCGCGGGCTTCCCTCTGCTTTGTGCGCTCCTTAGCCAGCGTGTCGTCGAATATATCGGCAAAATCACGGGCATCTAATTCTACAAAGTCGCTCACCCCCGCATCTTTGGCCTCGCCCAGCTCAACGGCCTCCTCCTTGACCTGGGTTGCAAAGGCGTCGCTCCACTTTGCTTCGAACTCCACCTTGCCAGACAAAAGCCAAGAGCGTATTACAGCCACGCACAAGTCCTCCTCTAAATGCTTGCGCTTCTTGCGCAGCGCCTTTTCTTGCGCGTAGAGGTCGTCCAACTTGTCTCTCACAACATCATCCCTTCCGCGCAAATCGCCTTCAAACGCAAGGAAAGCAGGGTGCCCGGAGAGAAGATCCACACAAGTTCCGCGGCTTGTGCGGCCGGAGATCTTCTTCTCGTCGTAAAGCTCTTGAATCGCTTTGCGCAAATCGTTCTTCAAGCTCGATCGCTTCCACTCTTTAAAATCATCTAGCGCTTCCCGTCGAGAGGCGTCGTTGGCGAGCAGGTAAAATCGAGCATCATTAGCGATGCCATACGTCATCGCTTGCGCCCACGTCGCGTCTGGAGGAACTCGGCGCTCGCTGAGCATCTCGTTGAACTGCTGCTTTAGGGATTCTGGGTCTGACGCTGTCTGGGGCTTTTCTCGTGGCGGACTCTTCAGATGACCCGACAACAGCGTGAATCCAGAGTCAGCAGCACAGCGCGCTTCGTGAGTACGAAAGTTACGTTTCTCCTCTTGCACCTCCGGCCGATTGCCGATGGTGCATTCGTCGAGCGCTTTGCGCGCTGCCTTGTAGACGGCCAAGCTGTCCATGTCTTTCGTCGGTGCGTCCCCGCTGCACAGAGCGCGCAGGCGCTCTTTGTACCGGGTGAACTCCAAGGGCTCCTCCCACACGGACTCGTTTGTGGTGCCGTTGTAAAAGTAGCTTTTGCCATCCTGGACGTACTCCTTCCAGTTGGTCGTAGGCAGTTTGCGCTCCACATCAGTCATCAGCGACCGCGGCTTCTCGTACGTCGTGGCCTGCGTGTATTGGTTGTAATAGTACGCTTTCCCGTCCTCCGTGCTCACCTCGGTCCATCCGTCCGGCGCCACAAAGTTCTGTCTCGGCTGCTGTGCATCCGTCTGCTGCTGCTGCTGCTGCTGGTGGTACTGGTGCGGCGGCGTCTGATGATGGCCATGCTGCTGCTGCTGCTGCTGGCCATATCTGGGCTGCTGGTAACTCTGTTGCCTGTTATCCTGATGATGAAAGCTCTGCTGGCGCTCATGTTGGAACCCGCGCTGCTGCTGCTGCTGCTGCTGCTGATGATGATGATGATGACGATCTCCAGCATCTTCAAACCTCCCGTCCCGCTGATTCGACGGAGACCGAGCATCCGTCGCGGAAGCTCTCGCCTCGTTGCTCGGCGGCACCTGAACGCCGGACCTGGTGGCCCACGCAGGCAGCACCATAGCCCGCCCTCTGCCCGCCATTGTGAGATAAACCAGTGCCTGTCTCGCAAACTATGCTAAAACCCAATACTAACACGCCGCCTCGCCCAGTGCACAAACAACGTGCCAGAACGGCGATGAGACAATGAGACAATGAGACAATGAGAGGATGAGTGGATGGAGGTGGCGCTGATGGAGTCGGTGTCGGAGATGGGCGACTGGCTCTAAGGGTGCGCGGCGGGGACGCCTAGAAGGGTGCTATTGTGGGACTGGGGCTGGTTACCGCGGCGTAGCGGGGCGTATGGGGCTGCGGAGAGTGTGAGGTGCGAGAGAGTGCGCGCGGTGGCAACTGTGAGGGGTAGAGCGTTTTACGAGGGTGGTGGAGAATCTCGGACTCTGTCGAAAAAGAAGGAAGGAAGACTTGATGTCGAAAAAGAAGGAAGGAAGACTTGAGATTTGGAGTGGTGAGTGATTCACAAAGCAAAGCAAAGCAAAGATTTGCAAAATAATAAAGGATTTGAACAAAACAAAACAAGATTTAAAAAAAAGTCAGCCGACTTGTTTTGGGGAGAGTTGGATGATTGAGTGGCGGTGATGTGGGTTGGTGTTTGAAGCATGGGATGCGTTTCATTCATTCATTCAAAGTCCTGCGAGCTGAAGACGCGAGACTGGAGGAGAAAGGGTTGAAGAAGAGAATCTATGCGGGCCAGCATTTTGAAAATTTATGAAACAAACAAGGTAGGGTAGATGTCAGTCAGTGAGCGCCGAAAGAACGGAATTGCTTCTACTGAGGGGCATGCGATGGTTGCTCGCACGAAGCTGGGACGTCGTAAGGAAAGCATGCGTAGTCAGCCTTGTAGTATTCGCAGATCTCCTGCGTGAGCTCCGTGAAGTTGGCCTTCTTGACAGAATTTACAAAATTCTTCATGGTGGAACCACCGGTGTGGAATTTTTGGATTGGAACGTGGGGAATATCCAGTATGTTCTCCAGCTCCTCGAAGTCCTTGTCAACGTTCTCCAGCCTTCCAATAAAATCATAACTCAGCATGTCGCGCCTGGTATGATTTTGCTCGTTTACCACGCAGCGCTGCGTTTTCCAGAGCTGGGAGTGCATGTGTGCAGATGTGAGGCTTTTCCCCCTAGATGCTCCTCTGACCATATCCAAGCAACTCATTGAACGGGCAGGCTCGCTGTCGATGCTCCGAGCCATTTGAAGAAACTTTGGGCGGAGCTTTTGTTTGCCCATTCGCTTGTCGATTTCCGCATACGCACTAAAAAATGAGCTTGCAGGATCACGCACAAATGTGAACACGAAAAAGTCGTCCAAGGTGATATTGGGATCCTTTACTTGCAAGCTGCTGATGAACCGCCCAAGTCGATGGGAGCCAATGGAGATAGCCTTGAACCTGGACTGCATAATCTGCTTGAACATCAAAGATGCGCCTTTCATGTTGGGGACATAGATAAGCCGATGAGATACGCTGATTACTAGCTGGCTCCCGCGCTCATCCAGAAATATGCTCGAGCCTGGGCGCGTCAAACACTTTGCCTTTCCGAACGCGCCATAATGCATGTTTTCGCTTTCGCCGACACTGTGCTGAAAATGCAAGCAGGTCGGTGAATTGTACTTGTCCACACTCCTCTTTGCCCCTGCGCCTATCCGGCTTAATCTCAACGCTTTACTACCCGCACTTTCTGCAATCGAGTTTACGGCCAATTTGATTCGCATGGCTTCATCCTCAGCGCCTTCCGAAAGGTCTTTCTCCTCCTCCTCTTGGGCATGCGGCGTAAACACGAGCGACGAGGAAGCCTCATCGTTCACGTGCACGGCATAGGTCTGATTCTGCACCATGTTCACCATCTGGTCGGAATCTTCAAATAGTTGGCCGATATCAATCAACAGCGCTAAAGACACGGCCATGACGGCGCATACTAAAACTACAGTGAGCTGCACCACCAGCTTGTTTCCCCGTTTGGCGCGTTCGATGGAGCGCGGAGAGAGGCTTTTCTGCTGTTCCTGTACAGGGTCCTGGGTGTTCTCTACTGCGATTCTGATAATCGCGCTGAGCACTCCTTCCAACATGGCTGTGATAGCGGACCTAGCTCTCTTTTGAGGCCCTTTCCCCTCCTGGCTGCTCGAATCTGCTCCCAGAAACCTGGCTTGGGACGAAACTATCTCGTCTGATTGCACGAGATCGCTCTTGCTGTGCATGAGGCGGCTCGCGGCCCAACTCCGCAGGCCCGGGCAAGCGACCTCACTTCCAAGCTTCAAAACCAAGACAGCCTAAACGAGAGATTTCTTCCAACAGTGTGTACACCCTGCGTGCGCAAACTCACAATTCGACCCCAACACCGAGTCAAACACAGATCCCCGAACGAATGCAGCAGCTCGCACTTTACACTTTTACACTTTACACTTTACTCTTTACGCCACGCTCTCATCAACCGCACTGGCTCAGCTCCTCTCCCAAGCGCCCAGTCACCTTCTCCCGAACTACGCGACGACCAGGCCCACAGATCGTTCCCTCACCGCATGCGTGTACTCTTTACTCTGTACGTTAATGCGGACGTGCGCGTACGTCTATGCGTATGTCTCGCACGAGTGAATTGCAGGTCTGACACACACTGAGTGAGAGAGAGAAATACAGAGTTTGGGCAAGCGGCCCACCTCGACTATTATGGTTTAGAGTAGAAGAGCGCTATTGGGCCACGGGGAGACGATTCCGAAAAGTTGGGCAATTTTGCGGGTGAAGGTAGTAGTGGTTAGGTGGTGGTAGGGATGGATGGAAGTAGGAGGGATCGCGGTATACGCTAGCGCTGGTCGCCTCTTTTCTGGGGTTGGAAGAGTGAATGAATGAATGAATGAATGAAATTGTTTGTTGCATAACTTGTTGGTTGATTGTTTGGGCTTCGTGAATGAGATTTATGAGAGCTTGATGGTTGTAAATTTCCTTCGGAGATGTTTCGTTAGTTAGTTAGTTTGTTTGTAATTCATGACTGATCTATGTACATTGTGATGATTGATTGACTATTGATTGACTATTGATTGTATTGATTGATTGATGGCTCTCCAGGCGTTTCGGTATTACTCGAGGTTCAGCGTGGTAGCGAGCAGAGTAACCATGCGGATAGAAGTGGCGGAGTACTGAGTAACGCAGTGCAAGTATGGTTTTCGCCTCCTTCTTTCTTTGTGACGTTGCAGCAAACTCGCAAAGATACCCCGCACAGCGTCCAGACCGTCGTCTTCTTGATTTTAATCTCTGAACTTCATTCATTCTAACATCGATCAAAACTGCCAAGCCAACCAGTTGACTGCGAGAATTTCGTTACGTCGAAAATTTCGTGCAAGACGTCCGATGTGGAGGTCCTACTGACACGTTAATCATTACTAATAAGAGCTCCATCCGACGCTCCTTCTCCTACACCTTTAATTGTGTCTAGTGCATTCTCTAAGTTTACCTCATAGGCTGGAGCATCCTTAATAAGAGTAGTAATTACGAAACTAGGTGGTCGAAGGGGTAGCTAGCGCTGGTCAAGTGCTAGTTGGAATGCGCTTTTGTGAATCGCGTTTGGAGGTTTATTTTGCGGTGCGCATATGCGATTGCTTCTCTGTTGGAGACGTGACCCACCATCACCTTTGTTTTGTCGCTCTGTTGGACAAGTCGGTTCGCAGTCATAAGCTAAATTGGGAACAGCTGTTCCGACAGATCCGACAATGGATGAATAACTTAACTGTAAATAAATAATCTCTGCTCTCACAGCCAACTTTGGTCCTGAGCTGTGCCTGCTGTGCCGCAGTGTTTGCCGTTTGAGGCTGCTCTGCGTCTCTATCAACTACCGGTATTGCAATAGTTGACCAACCGTCGAGCAACTCAATTCAAAATTCTGAAATTCTGCGAAACTGTACGCGAGTACTCGTGCTCGGCCGCTCCGTAATGACTTACACAGCTCGGGTGCGCCCGCTGAAACACTGAAACTTTGGGACGCGCCCCGGGTGCGTTAACAGCGAAAACAGAGGACACTCGCACAGGCGCCGGCTTGCAGAGGAAGAGTTGTCGCTCGAATCATCATTCCTTGCTCACCACTGTATTGACTGTGAAATCAAAATTCAACTACTGCAGCATGCTCAAAATTTTGATCTTGATCTTGATCTGATTTCAAGATCAATACTGATCAATCAAAAAAAACAAAATGAAGAAGGAAAAGACTCGGGGACTATGGAAACCCGGAAAAACATCTCTACACAAATCTCACCTCGCTCGAGAGAGTCGTTTTCGACTATACATTTTGGACCTTATAGTCATCTCTACTATAAACAACAATACCACCTCGGCGGAACATTATACGTAAACCCTGGGACTCTTAATGTGTAATGCGAGGAGGACGAAACATTTGGGCAAATGTCTTTGAGACAATCAATGACAGACAATAAGTGCAAAAGCAAATCAGCAATTGAAGTTCAAGATACTAACCTCGCCTCCCACCTCGAAGAAAGAGAGTGTGCTGCGAATGAGTTGGTCTTATTGTCTCGCTGTCAAAACTTTGAAGCTTGCTTTGAAACTTTGATCGCCAACCACAGCCATTTCATTTCCTATCCTTGGGCCAACACTGTCGACCTCTTGATTGAAGTGCGGCTTGGACTTGAGCCGCTAGCCGCGACCCTGTGCATGTTGTAAGTCTTGGCGCGTTTTGCCGCATATAACCTCTCACGCGCGTGGCTACGCGATTCGCGTCCACGACCCGTCGACTGCCGAGGGGCTCAACGTTTCAGTCCATCGGAGGTGGAGACTCCAGCAAGTTGAAGGAACGCTTTGCAGCCAGCCGCAAGCACGCTCACATCGGGCCATCTGCCGAAGCCGCTGGCACTTTGTTTTTTCTGTGACGCGTGAGTTATGCTGGCGGCCTCCGCGGCATCTGCGGCGCCGGGCGGCAGCTTCGGGCTCGAGTACTGGAAGCGATGGCAGAAGAATTCGCGCGGCGCGAGGCACGCCAGCAGCGACGTGCCGGAGGTCATTGGCGCTGAAGATGAAACGCCGGCCAAAGCCCAGCGCCGCGAGCGTCGCCGACCCCGAGATGCCCTTGGTCGATCCACATTCTTCGGCACGGAGAAGAGGCCTGCGCTCCATGCTTGTTCCTCGAATGAAGGCGTATGCTATGTGCCGGGAAGCAGGTACCAGCCCAAATTTCGCGCTGCTGGAGGGGCCATCGGCCAGGCGAAGAGACAGGGAAATGCGCACGCCAGCTCGGGCGAGCCGGGCCCAGGTCCGGGGGAGTACACCACGGACTCTTCGTTCGGAAGCCAGACGCGGTCTGACCAGAAGTCCGCACCACAAGCGGTCTTCTCGACGGCCAGCAGAAGCAAGGGCGGGCAAGGGTGCGAAGAGGGTGGAGTCAGCTCGTACGACCAAGGCAGAGGGGCACGTCTGGTCGCCGCGCGGGCCGAGGTCCACTCGTTCGGAACAGAGCCGAGATTCAGGACAGGAGAGACGAACTGCGCAGGACCCGGACCAGGAGCGTACCCAGTTCCTGGCACAATGTCAGCGTCAGCGAACGGGGCTCTGATCGGCCCTCGAGAAGGTGCGTCAAGCTTCGCGTCAATCAAAGTCGCGCGGGAACTCGCGAGGAAGAATGTGATCGCAGTTCGCGATGTGGATAGCTTGGGCTTTGGACACAACTGCAATTGGGAGGAACATCTGCGCTTTGGCAAGTGTCTTAACGCGAAATGCTCCAATCGCGGCTCTTGGGAAGCGTCCAGAGACCCTCCGACAGCCGCAAACCACGGCCGGCCGCTCGCGCAAGTCACGCTGGAGTCGTTGTTTGGAATCCCCAAGTCGCGAGGCGATCTGCTGAAGGTACTGGCGGGCCTTGATTTGAACGAGCGCGAGGCGGTGTCAGGGAGAAATGTTCTACACTGGCTCGGGCAGCAGGAGTTTGAGTGCGAAGACCTACAAGTTTTCAAGCTCCACGCGGTCAAAGACGCCGCGGCCGAATCCAACCAAGTTCTGGCTTTGGACGCCCAGGACTTGGACGGCAACACCGCCTTGCATTTGGCGGTGATTTCAGGGCAGGTGCGACTTGTGGAAGGCCTGCTGAGAATGGGCGCGAATGCTATGCTAGAAAACCGCGCTGGAGAGTCTTGCGTCGAGTGCTCGCGAGCAGCAGGGGTGCCGCATGAGATATATCAGAAGCTGCAGTCTTCACTCGAGCTTGGGAACGTGGAGCGCGAATTGGCAAGGCTGCGCGAGTCCATTGAAGGACAGCTCAACAAAGGAAATATGCTGATGAGCTGATCCGCGTCGAGAGACGATTCGGATCTCGCTGTCAAAATCGCTTCGTCGACCGACACAGTGCCTAGAGAGCTCCGCTTTTTGCATGGACTAATATCAAAACTATCGCGGGACGAGCGCCAATCATGGCAAAGAAGAACAAGGACACCTTTTGTGATCTTTTTCGCTGTCAGAAGTCTGAATTCTGAATTCCGAGTGCAGACTTTAGACTTCAGACTTCAGAGCACGGACTTGCTTGTGAGAAGAAGACATGAACAACACAACCAACCACACCCGGAACCATTGGTACCATTGCAACCCAAACATCGTTCACGTGTATCTCATTCCGCCAACATTTGACGACTGCCAATAAAGAAACGTCACAAGATGCAGACAAATGTTCATTCACAGTCACTCTTGGAAACAAATACAAACATGAAAGACGTTCCAAGTCTTTCTTCTTATTCTGAACTCTGCCACCTTGGCAAAACCAGAATTCAGAAATCAGTGCTACTATTCGGTTTGAATTTCGTCCACGCAAGGTAAACATACGGCTCAGGTCAATTACCGTCCCGCCCCCGCGAAAAAAATCCTGCCAGGCGCCGCCAGGCGCCAGCCGTAGGCGTGCCNGGCTCAGGTCAATTACCGTCCCGCCCCCGCGAAAAAAATCCTGCCAGGCGCCGCCAGGCGCCAGCCGTAGGCGTGCCGCGACTAGCGAGACAGCACGAACCCTCATGCCAAGAGAATCTTGTTTCAGAAACACTCCACAAGAGGTTGGGGCTCTTCGAAATCGTGTACCGGAACCAGGGAATGTTGATTAAAGATTTTTGGTGTAAATGGAATATAGAATCTCCACCGAAAAATTTGCCTGATCTGCTAGGGTATGAGATATTGCCTATATAAGTCTTTTCATTGATAATATTTGTACTAAAGGAAGGCCTATCTAACAACGCTATACGAGTCTATAGTTTAACGTAATCTCTATCCTACAAAGAGGCTTACCCAGAAGATATAAGAGTGAGAATAGTGAAATAGTAGCAGGGCTCTATTCCATGAACATCCATGAAAATCAAGGTTTTAATGTACATTTTCGCGATAGCCCGGCCGAGCAGCAAAGTTTTAGTATTATAATATGAATGGTACTATTGTAGAGACTTATTGAACACAATTAACAATATTAACACAAATGATTACCAAAAAACTATTCGAACTAAGAGTTTACATTTTTTTTGACTTGGAGAAAATATTCAGTTTCTCCGACGTGCAGATAGCCCGTATAGTGTTTTTCTAAATCTCGAACTAATACAGCGTTTCCCGAAAACGTGTGAATGAAAGACACACACAAGCTTGGAGTGAAAGGAAAGACACGAGCTTCGAGGTTGACGGAGGGAGATCTGAAGTGCTCAGTTGGGGAGGAAGTAAGATCGGAGGATTGCCAGCTTCATACCGCTGCGGAGATAGGATGGGAAGCCAGAAAATGGAAGATTTTCAGGAAGCCAGGAAGACGCACGGGTCAGAGCAAATCAGCTTCGCTCTGCAATGTCACGAGAAAGTCGTTTGGAGGCCCCGTGGCCCGACTGTGCCACAGTGGTTCAAACCCCCGGACAGGTCGCGCGAGGACGGAGGTGGCGACCTTCGCGAGCTTCGCGCATCATTTTACCTGCGGGATGTTTTTGTTTGGGAGCCTTTGAGACAGTTTTCGGAGAAAGTTTTGCCGCACATAGCATGTCCGTTTTGCAAGATGCCATGTTTGTTCTCGAGAGGCGGGAAGAAGAAGTTTCGAAATGTGATTGGGCTGTCAAACAACTTTATTTTGGTGTACACCAGGATGAATTGCACAGGCTGCAGCACGAGTTTCCTGAATACTGACGACAAAGTCATAAGGAGTCTCCCAGCAGTGGTGCGAGAATCTTTCACCATCGTTACCCGTCAGAACCTCGCCTACACAACCGACTTCGTCGACGATGTGTACAAGATGGCCGCATTTGGGCCGCGAAACATTTCCAACGTGCTGCAAAGAAGGTACATCCAGGTGTATGAGACAAAGCATAAAAAATATCTTGCCGTCGTGACCCGAGGGGCATTCAAAGCACAAAGCCAGAGCCAGATGAGCGAGAAAACACCAAAATCCAACTCAATACTAGAAATGATGGAGCACCAGCGTCTTCGACAACAGTCATCGGAATATCAGCGGATCAAGAAACGCTCAGCACCAGCGCCAGCAACACAAGAAGAAGAGACGTTGCAAGAGTGGGAAACGAAGCACAAAAAGGCAAATTTTGCTCGAAGTCTGACATTTTTTGCAAAAACTGGAGGACACTCTCGCGATTGCCATCAGGACAAAGTAGGAGTGAAAAGCATTGGTGCCGGAAAAATTGAGGCGCTGAAGAATATTCCTCAGCGACTGAAAGAGCTACGTGAGAGTTCTAACCCAGCAATGAGGGCCATGCTACCTAAGTTCAAGTACTTGAACAAATTTGAGCAGAAAGGCATTGAAACAGTTTATGAGCTCGCAACATTTCCCATCGTAGAGTTTGGCGAATTCTCGGGCAGACGCCTTAGCGACGCCAACTGCTTTGAGCTCGCTGTTCTACAAGGAAAGAAAATCGAGGATATTTCCAAGTATATATCCAAGTCGTCAAGTCGAACGGAGCTCTTAAAGAATGCCAAAAATTGGATTCAAAACGCAAAAGACGCCCTTGAAGCAAGGAGCTCCATGTCAATCGAAGAGGTCGGTTATTGGTCGGAGGCACCTCGCCCGAGCATCTCAACCTCCGATTTAGATCAAATCAATGTGCCAACTGAAGGAGCAGATGATCCAGCCATGGATTTGGAAATGCCTATAAGCGACAAAGAGACCCGTCTCCCGCCATCGGACGTGGACTCACAATTGCCTGAAGGCTTGAGAACGCCACCATCACCTCCCCCGCCCTTTGGCATGTACAAGGATGAGGATGGTTATCGTGGTTATGAATTTCATCATAATACGATTAGCTCTATAATAAATGGTACCTTCGATGCCCGGCGGGGAATGATAGAGCAGTCCATGGCATCGTCCAGATGCGAGTATCTAAGTATCGATGGACAGCACAAATTGCGAAACTGGGCAAAAATCTACCTTCCCCAGTCCAAATGTTGGATTCCAAGTATGAACTGCTTGTTTGCTGGAGCGAATCAAGTCGGGGAAATAACGCTTCTTCACTGCCAAACTCTACGCGAAGCGAATTCCGAACTCAGAGTGTGCTTACAACAGGTTCAAGATTGCCAAGTTAAGATGTTTGGCGAGGATTATCGACTCTATGGAGTATACAGTGACGACTGCTGCTCGAGGAGGAACTTGGTACAATCTGTCTTTGGGCCACAGTGCCGCTCACTTTTAGACTACTGGCACTGGCAGGAACGTTGGGAAGAGATGGTTCAAAATCCAAACAAAAATCCTCTGTGGCCGGAGTTCAAAAAGGCTTTGTCGAAGGCTTGCTTTTTGAGGGGACATGAAGCTATAGAGTACATCGAGGGTAAGAACCTGTACTCCGTGTATGCTCCAGCTCCTCTTGACAGTGAAAACAGTGCAAGTCAGGAAGACCCTAGAAAAAGATACAGTCGGTTCAAAACCAAGATCGATGTCATCCCTGATCGCAACCTACTAGCCCAGAGAGTGAAAGCTGCTGTGCACCATTTTTTCGCGATGGATTGGAGGGCTAAGACCACGAATGCTCGAGAGATGGAAGAGTTTCAAGTAAAAAAGTTTGCGCATCTCTCAGAAATCCGAGCAAGCGAAGAGTTTCAAAAGGACAATCCTCAGCGCAGGG